>JAFMOD010000434.1:460820-473305 GCA_019802435.1 Corydoras maculifer
GGGGGGGGGGGGGGGGGGGGGGGGGGGGGGGGGCATATGTACACAAATATGAGGTTCCTGTGGCTGGCATTCGTCACTGGCCCGGTGACGTAAAAGGCTCTGCTTTGGTGGGCTTGTTGCTTTTGGCTCTCTGTGCCTCTTATCAAGCACAACATCAGAGGATGCATAAGAATAGGCACGGAGAGACCGAGAAGGGGAATAAGTGGGGAATAAAAAGCCGCAGAGATGTGGGCGGTTAAATAAGGAGCCGGATAATTATGCGAGGGGGGGGGGGAATCAAACGGCGGTGGCAGCCGGCTCACCTTTCCAGCAGCGATCGCCGGCATCTGGCGGCACTTCAGCTGTATGAAACTGATTACACGCCGCCGCAAATGCTTCTGTCAGTGAGGGGGGAAAAATCGGGGCTCTTGAGAGCTTAGTGCTCAGCTAGGAGGCTAGGCTAGCTCTGATCTCCACAACCACTTCACCTGATTCTGTCTCCCACACAAACCAGCGTCCACTGCCTCATAAAAGCCAAGAACATCACAGATGGGCCTCGGATGAGCTGCAACGAACCCTGTCTTCAGCTCTGCCGCATGTAAATGCACCGGCTGCACGAGCCGTGTTCCAACACAGAGACACAGGCTTTAAAAACATCAGAGAAAAGTTCCACCAAAGACTTGAACTCATCAAAACACCCAACAACGGCTATTCATTTACAGGATTCTGTGGGCCATTCATTCTGCACCTTCTTCTCATACATGAAAGTTTTAAGCCTCAATTTAGAGCCAGAGTTATAAAATCGGTCACTTCTTTATTTAAACAGAGCATGCGGGGGAGCGAGCAAATATCTTAGGAGTCTGTCGAGAGGGCACGGCTTGGTTTTAAATGCCTGCAGACCCCAAGGTTACTGCCATGTATGAGATACCAGGCTTATCTGTTACTCCATGATGTCCCGTTAATTTATAGCTTATGGAAGCATGCATGCTTGAAATAACTGCAGCACTACAGCTGATCCCAGGACAGAGATTAAGACTTCAGAAGCCATATATATATGAGAATGGCATTTTGGCTGACCAGCTATACGTGTGATTCCACAGAGATTCTAGTAAATATCCTATTAAATATTAAATAATAATATGATTATTTTAAGTTTCACTCTTTGCCCGCAGGACAGCTGGGTCTGTATCTTTCTTATTTTTAGCAGGAATCTCTGTCGTCATGGCGATAGATCATGCAAAACACACTGAATGCATCGAGTTCAACACTCTAAGTGACACCAGCAGACACCACAGCATCTGGTTCTTGAGTCATTCGATACATCCAGGAACTTCCTTTCACAGGAAGATTGACTGACTTCGCAAGTGCATTCGCAGCGTGGCATATTTGCTGAGGGCAGCAGATAATCAGCCTGATAATGGCCTCAGGATTCTGAAGTAAACGGATCTTCATGCGATGGTTGTAAGGGACTCATTTCTTGGACATTCCGACTTTATTTCAAGTTATTTGACAGCAAACTCATTCAATCATGTCTTCACAGACCCTGTGTTCTGTAACAGTACAGGACCTTCCCCAAACTGTTCATAGAGAGCTGGAAACAAAAGATTATCTGAATTTAGTGTCCCATTATGTTCTGCATATTTTTGTTTTGATTACTTTAGATCGGATAGCGATCTGTTGTTTGTAAAAGCTTTTGTTTCTCAGACATACATGAGCTCACAGAATCTCCTGATTGGCTGCAGACTCATGTAGCGTTTACATGACAACGAGCAGTTTTGCTCTCTTTAGGGTGACGCTTAGGACGCAAACCCAAACCCGAGGACTGGGATGTTCATTCAGGTAAAATATTTCACCTTTGAAAATGTTCTTTTTTGGAACAACAGATCGATGTTTCAGCGTTTCAGCTTATAGAACATCTCCATTCTGATGATCCTCCACTGGAGTCGTCTCACTCATCATACTGTTGGGATCAGAGACGGTCCAGGTTGATCCGGGTTTATAGATGAAGCGCGACGAGGTTCTTACAGTCACCCTAACGAAGTCCATCAGATCGGAGCAGCCCATTATTCATGTTCATCTCTGTGAGGAATCATCTGACGATGTTCACAGCTGATCAAACAGCTGTCAGGTTAGTGGCGGGCGCTTTCGTTCCTGGGTGTCTTGAGAAATAAAGGGTTCATTTATCAGTGTCGGGAGTGATTTGTGCTTTTGGGTGGTGGTGTGAAAGTGAGGGAGGATGAATGAATCGGACGGAGCTGCTACACCCATCATCTTCTTATGTGGAGCGTTACATAATCCATTACACCCTGTTAATGATTTACAATTATTTTAGGGATTATATTCCACATCATCATGTCCTCATGTTACTGAGAACTTACTTTAAATGGAATTACGACTTAAAATGGAATTTTTTTTACTTTTTTTTGATAGTCTGATTATGTTAAGCACTGTTTAGCATCTAATCAGCCAATCATGTTGTAATGTGGAGTTTTATGCAACAGTATAAAGGTGTGTGTGGTGATCGTTGATAATATTTTGACCGAGGCATGGTTGTTGGCACCAGATGAGCTGATTTGAGTACTTTTACACCTGCTGATCTGGGATTTACTGATCGGTTCTGCAGACAGAAACACTATAAAGACGATTTTCCAGATTTAAATGAAAAAAGATGGTACAGTAACTAAAAGGAGCCATCATATGACTGATGATGTCAGCACGCATATGCTCAGCAATGGATCAATGAGAGGAAACCACGAGGTGATTGGTTACAAAACCAAGATAACTCTTATGAGGGGAATCTTCTTAAAGCCGGTGGGCTACCACAGCAGAGTTAACCATTTATTACATGGATAAGTGAAGTATGACATCCAAAACCAAACAACGGTGTCTAATTAAACCCAACTACTGCTGAGATTAAAATAAAAAATTTATTCCAATGTAATGTGAACCAATATCTACCAAGTTAAAAAAAAAGTCCTTACATCTCTAAATGTTGCTCTTCATGTGGATTTGAAGAGGAAAATATGTTTATGCATAAAAGAAAAATGAAGTATATAATAAATTCTCTCTATCTGAGTTTTAAGGCTTTTATCAATTAACTGAATTAAATTCAGGAGAACACTAAACATATGCAGATTTGCTTCACATCACGTCAGAGAGCGGTCACATAGCTCACCAGCAATTAATGATTCTTCAATAAAATGGTCTACTGACTCGACCTTGATCAATAAATCTGTCAGCTGGAATGAAATAAAAAGCAAGAAAACTGCCGCAATGTCCCAACATTAAAGTTAAAATCTGACAGATCATCCTCAGTCTCAAAACAAAGCAATACCTCCTGCCCTCCGGGTCCTCGCGCCCGCGCCCGCCTCGTCCCGGCTCCTGTGCAACACCGACCGCAAAGTTTTGTCTATGCAGGACTGAAGGTAAGAACCGCGGCAGCTTCACATGCTGCAAAAATCTGAGCCCAACATGTTCCGTCGTCCTTAGCATCCGGTTTGGAGAGACGGCGCCGGCATCGCTGCAACACCCATCCTTTTGGTTGTGAGAAATCCTGCAGCTCGGTTCAGTCGAAATCTGTCGAATGCCTAAATTAATGCTGCTTCAGCCCGCTTGGTATCCCCCACGTTCGCAGGCAAACTCCCGTCAGCAGCTTCACCACCTCCCCTAGGAGCTTTAGCTTCTGAGTGATGGGAGGACTTGTGTGGATGGGGTAATGGTGGTACAGACAGTTCCCCATCCACCTCTGCACTCTCATGTTTCACCCGCAGAAGGCTTTTCCACGGGCCGGCCTCCTGCATATCGGCCTAAACTGATGAGCTTGCTGTCTGGATGCGAGCGCCAAGGAGGAGCATTAGGACCCGGGTGCAAAGAACAAAGAGAAGTCAGCAGACTGAGGGCTCGGAGTCAGCTGGGCTTTTTACAACAGAACATTAACGTGAGAACATTCATGTAAAGCAGCTTCACAGCATCAAAGAAGAAACGAACGCAATAAAAAGTCATTCGACCAATCAGGTTGCAGGTGTATAAATGTAAGACTCGAATGCCTGACTGTTAAATCTGTTAATTTTTTTAATTTATAGAGATCTTAAACAATAGCAATCCATTCATCTCCCTAATATTTTTGTTACCATGTTCTCCCCGTGTCTGCGTGGGTTTTCTCCAGGTTCTCTGGGTTACAGCCATAGTCCAAAAACTTGGATTAAATGTGAATTGGTGGCTCCAAATTGCCCCATGTGTGAACGAGTGTGTGCCCAGCGATGGATTGTCGCCCTGTCCTGGGTGTATCGGCCAAGTGCCCGAAACATGCAAGAAAACAACATAGACGGGGGTTGTTGTTCCATTTGGTAGTGTTACCAAGCGGTTAAAATAAGAAGGTGGAGATTAGAATCGGGCCAAACATTTTTCATGGAAACAAACCAGGTCGGGTCACAAGGTGGACTACAAATCAAAGCTCGGTCAGGGAAGATAGCGAGCAGCTTGGCCTCTGGTTTATCTTTATAACTGCCCTCTAACCCACGGCATGCTTTTCACAATGTGAGCTCGAATGGAATGTCGAGGCCAAAACCCACGAAACAGTTGTGAGATCCTTTTAAAAGACGAACTGTTTTATATAGAATCCCAGAAGTAAAAAAAAAAAAAAAATGAAGAAAGGAAAGCAAAGAAAAAGGGAAGTCGACCCCGAAAGAAGCTCATCATGAGATGATGAATGAGGGTTGAGACTGAGGAGTCAAAAGACCCAACGGCACTCCCTGGTGGCTGCACCGAGAGCAGCACGACTCCTGGATGATCGATTGGTACAGAACCTAGTGTCAGATATTTCATCAGCGTTTTAATGCTTGCTGAGGCTCTGCCACGACCGGCATGGGTCAGTTAGTCGTCTGAAAGAACGGTGCTGCCTCACTGACCCAGCAGGCTGTGTGTGTGTGTGTGTGTGTGTGTGTGTGCTGACGAAACCGAGATCTAAAGCCATGTACAATTAAGGCCATAAACTGCAACAATCAATGGTGGCGTTACAGCTTGTTCAAGCATTTCCCAGCCGTTGTAGCGACTGATAAACTGTGGGCTTAAACGTGCATCGCTACTGAACCATACTGCAGTTACGTGAATCATCTCATGAATGACTCCATTCCGAATCATTTCAGGCAGCTGGTTCTGCTGAGTGTAATGCATGCAGGTGTGACAGACAGAAATACATTTCAATTATCAGTCGGGTAAAAAGAAGTGTGCCGTTTTACACAACGGCTGGGAAAAGACTTTTAGAAGCGCGGTTCATTTTAAAGGTAATAAAATATTGTGCTTACAGTCGGGGAGAGAACCGGTTCTAGAAGTGTGTTAAATGGAAATTAAGGTTTATATTGGCTGGTTAAATGGAGCAACTTATCAGCAAACTGATCTCCATTACACACACACACACACACACACACACACACACACACACACACACAGTGTAGGGTTATGAACTGAATTCCTGCACATTGATTGGAGCTCGGCGCTGCAACAAAAACTCTTTGGTTCTGTAAAGTTTCTGTTAATAAATGAGGAACCCCTTTTTGTGTCACACGCATTACGGAGACCCAAGACATTTTCTTGCAAAGCCCACATTCTTACATGGGGTTACATGAATTCTTTATTTGTAAAAAGGGATTTAAATCTGCATTATTCATCCTTCTAAATCCAGACGGAGCTTAAATAAGTTGAATTACTTATTTACAGTAATCCTGCACATTCCTCATCTGCAGCTAAATACAAATCCGATCGAAACACAGCCTCGGGTTTGGATTCTCATTTTATAAAAACATGAGACATTTCAGACCGGATCTTTACACAATGCTCCCAAAACGTAAAATCCAAACTGCAGGGTTTCCATGTTGTTCTCTCGATGGAGAGACATGCTGGAATAATCTGGGTTTAGTGTCCTGGCAGAGTGGACGGAGTTCTTTTTTTGTAAGCATTGGCATGTTCTCCTTGTGTGAATGTGTGTTGAATAGCAAGAAGGAAAACAGAAGCCCATGCAGATATACTTAAGCTCTCAGGGGTTTAGTTTGCAGCGAGAAACCTCAATTTATTTTAAGCATATTTTTTCCCAGGCTTCTAAAGAGCAAAGCACTTTAAAGAAACTTCATCTTGTTTCTCTTTCCTGTGTCTCTATTTTTGACAGAATGCAGCAAACATGAGCTGTCTTCATTCAGCGAGCTGCAGCTGAAGGTTAATAGGAAACTACAAAGAGTAAAAGAGATCGCACATCCATTCGTTTGGGTTTTGGTTGAACCCACTCTGCAGCTCCATCAATCCCACATCCGTTACCTTTTCTCCTCGGCTGAGGTCTCATCCCCTTCCTCACTGATGGCCTCCAGATGAACCCACACCTCCTGTTTGCTGCCATACTCTTGTGTGGCACCCTGCAGGGGCAGGCAACCGCAGCACAGCTCCATGCTGCCATCAGACCCTGCATCTTTGCCGTCCCGCAGTCCGCCTTGTCCTCTGTACAGCTTCGATTCGGCAAACCTGTCCATGCTGCCTAACCCGCATCGTCAGATGTAAATGTCAGTGTGTTCTCAGAGGAACGTGGGTCTAAATATCACCCACTAAATCGTGTTTGATGGAATGGCATGCGTGTGCCAGACACTGGTGCCCACTGAGCGCTCGAGTCAATCCTGCCTTTGTTGTTTTGCTTTTCCCTGCCCTCCTTGTTTGTTACCCCCGGGACAAAGCCATGTGTGTTTAGCCCGGCCGTGCCCCCGGACATCGCAGATATGACGGTGCCATGGCACATGTCTATGAGGACGTGAATGATCTCGACAGTAAAACCCAGTTGGTCAATTAACCTGGGAGGAAATAGATTGAGCTTCACTAACAGGCTCGGCTTTGTTCCAGGACATCTGGACTTCGGCTGGAGCCTGAACGGCAGCAATGCAATTTCTGCAAGATAAACGGTGCGTGTTGCAGATCTGGAATTCTGCTGCCTTTCCTCCCTCACCCCCTAACCGGTTTGGTCCATTGCGGCTCCACTGCGCACAAGCCCCACTGCAAAGGGGAAATCATTAAGTAGTCTCGTCACACCATGAGGGTCCTGCCTCCTCCTGGCTAAAAAACGCAGTATAATCACTTTATCCCTTATTCACTACACAACGGAAAGTGTGAGGTGTAAGGAGGGGAAAAAAATAAATAAAAAAACACACACCGGCGCCACAAAAAAAAATCACAATAATTAGGCATGAATCTGACAGATGACATGAAGCCTACCAGGCCGCTATTTATTAATAATAATGATAATAACAATAATAATAACAATAATAGCCACAGAATTCTGAGCAGGGTCAATGTGAATGATGCCGCCAGGCTGCTTTTAAAGATTCCATGAAGGCCAAGTCAAAATCAAGTAAAGCAAGGTCATCAGATTTAATCTACAGCTGCCAGCCGCTTAAAGGGAACCTTTACTGTTTTTTAACCCGGGTTCCATCTCCCCGTCTCTTCTCCATCCATTAATTTAAAGCACTGAGCAAAGCAACCATAAACCTTTTATATGAAATAAACCTATAAAGCATCAGACAATCTGTCAGACAACAGGGGGGGGGGGGGCTTTACAGACCTCAACATCAGAAAACCGTTGAATTGACTTTAATAATAATTCACTAACATGTTCAGAAGAGTTTATACAGACCAGCGATTTTTATCAATCTTTTAAAGTTCATTATAAAACAAACAGTTTCGGTCCTTAAATCTGATTGGCTGAGCCATGTGCCCAGCTGTGACATTATTGTCAAACACACACACCTATTCACATTCATATCGATGCATGAAATACAATACATTACTTTCCTGATGAGCACTAAGTCTTTTGCTGCTGTTTTTATAACATGTGTTCGGTAATTTGGCCACTAGATGGCAGTGTTTAATTGTTAGAGAAACCAGAAGCCAGTTAGTATTCAATTTAAAAACCGGACTAGATTATGTCATGGAAGACCAGATTATTTTTGCTTTCAATAAACGCATTTATAATTTAAACCTTGTTTTTTTTTTATTATAGTGTGTTTGTATGTGTTTTATCGAAGCAATAAGACACTCGAGGTTGTGTATTATTTTAAATAAATCACAGGAAAGAGGTGTAACTGTACTCCACTTCACGTTGTGCCTAATGACACCTCTTTCCTGGGATTTATTCACAATAATGCCCCACCCTCTCATACCTTATTGCTTTAATATGCGTAATAACACATATTGTAAATGTTATGTGTAATAACACTTATAATAACATTATCAACCTGTAACAAGCCAAACCAAGCTGTTCAGCTTGACATGCAGGATTGTTTGTATTGTATTGTATAATTATCCCATGGATTAGTTTTGGATTGATAATCTGCAAATCTTAAAAGCATCACACACATGCATTGCACTCCGCTGGGAATCTGGCTGCATAGAGACACAATCATTTAATCACCTGCATGTAGGAACTACAACTCTTATTTATTAGGTGGAACTAATCATAGCAAAAGTTATGGTGATTTATTGATACTATTTAACAGGGAAACAATGGATCGCTGCTTTGACCTGCTCGATAGCAGGTGGGGCAAAGTGACTGCAGGGTGCATTTGTAAAAAAGCGGTAAATGTTTAACCACAAACAGCATTGTGATAATAGGTTCTTCATAAAATAAAAGTGACACACAGCTAAAAAATGGACTTTAACCCCATATAAATACCAGGTCCAACCCACTGAGGGTAGAGACAAAGGCACTTCCATTAAAAGAAGCTGCTTATATGTAACTATAAATTAAAGCAGCAGCTGCCAAGATACTCGTTAACAGAAGCGAAAGGAAAATCATTTGCTGGAAAAGCAAAATCTCCTGTCATTTCCAGAAAGTCAGCAAAATTCGGATTCACTCATCTGACTGCAGTGTGTCAGCACGAACAACCACCGACCCACGAACACAACGGACTTAGATCAAATAATAAAGACGTGGACCAGAAGCACCAATTATACATAATGAATAAAAAACCTTTGATTCAAACATACAGATCTTTCATCAATTCTTTATTACAACAAGTCCAATGTTATCAAAATAAAGAACCAGATCCAGATGTTCCAGGAGGGCTGGAGATGAACATGTTGACGTTCGGTAAGACAGTTTGTCTCAGTGTAAATCCAGAGGATCCCACTGTAAAGCACAGAGAACTCAAACTGTACAGAACCTGCAGATTTGTACGATGTAAACAATAAACAGTGTGGTATCCCCATGTAAGCCAAATGTCATTCATATCACAAAGAATCACCACAAAAAATATCATGATACAGTCCAATGTCCGTATCGTTTATCCATATGAAAGCTTAAGAGTCTGAACCCATAAGGAACTGACTTGGTTCTGGAATTGATCGCTCATCAGAATGATGTTCAGGTGATTATTGGTTAATAATGAATGTTTTTTCCCTGACCGCAGATCCACTGAGTCTGAAACAGGATCCCGAAAAGTTCAATTTGTTTGTTTTTTAAAAGCAATCAGACTTCAATAACAGTTTTTTGTGATCCAATTCTCGTGTGTGCAGAGGGATGAAGTCTGATTGCAGTGTCATGGAAACCCAGCACCTGCGCGGCTCTCCCACGGGACGTAAACGCGAAAGACAAAACGCAGATTGCTCCAACAAGACACCATTGTGGGCTTGCCCCTTTCGGGAGCTATAGGATTGCACCTCTGCGATGTGGTCTGACTCCTCGTGGTTTCCTCTTGCAAAGCCGAAGGTGAACATCGTGATACTCTCTTTCATCTAGCGATCCGAATGCGGCTTTCCACACTAAACCTCAGTTTGTGGTAGTTTGGAGGAGGAGAGCAGCGGGGGTCGGACAGTCCCAGTCATGTTCGGCACAGTTCTGTTCAGGTTATATCAATGTTTCCAAAAAAGGAGAGGACTCGGTATCAGTACAATGAGGAACGCGGGAACGGGTCGTGCTCGTGAGCACTCTGAATTGGTGAGTTGTGAAGGGGGGGGGGGTAGATAGTGTTCAAAGGAGTGATTTCACTATGCTCACTCAAACTCAACAGTCCCCCCTTTGTGCCTCAAGCTTCTTATTTCGAGCGACCGGCTGCACGAGCTACAGCCGGTTGTCAGGGCAGCGACATGTGGAGTTGGGCAGGAGTTTAGTCTCTTTACTGCACAATGGAAACGGGGGGCATGAGGGAGGGGCATCAGAGGACATGTTCACCCCTACTTTTAAAAGTCAACGCAGCCAAACACAAGATCATGATTTATTTTATCATATTTTATTATTTTTAATATTTAATTTTATTTTACTGTAAAACAATTGACTTTGTTGGTCATGTTTTTAAAGTCATTTGACTTTTTTGTTTTAAAATTCTTTGAAAAAGAAGCCAAGGCACATGCAGCCTCCTCCACCGTACCGTCCCATTACACGTGTTAAGAGTGCAGCATCTGCTCTGACTCTCATTGTCCTCAATCATGTGAGTGCAGTTAGGACAGGGTCAGGTGAGGATGCACATAAAAGTTCCACTTCCATTAGCTGGTATAAGCAGCATATTAAATATCTGGCAACCTCAGGGGGAGTGCTGTAAATCAGATAAAGCAGCTGATTCAGGATCTGCCTGCACGTGACAGGCTGAGTGCTCCCCCCCCCCCATTAAGCAAAGAGACAATATTCAAATCAGCAAAGAAGGAGGGGACAGTTAATGTGCACACACTTCCTGCAGATCCTCCACCCACTCCACCGCTTAGTTCCTGATCCCTCGCCACCCGCGTTGCTTCATCTGCAGACGGACGGGCGACGAGCACGCCATCGTTTCAGCAGGACGGGCCTCAGGAAACACACCTGTAATAACTGCGTCATCGTGGTTTTCTTTCAAATAAGATGTCTTGCTGTCCCTCATATAGAAATGGCATGACTCTTCTGTACTGTCTCTCCTCCTCCTGACATTATCCAGCAGAACGCAGCACCCAGACTGTGTACATACACAGGAATCATAAAGCCCCGAAGGTGCAAACAAGCCTGATGTTTTACAGCCCTGGCATTTGTGGAATCGTGCTTCTCCGGGCCGCCGCGTTCTGTTTTGCACGGCACAAAGACCGGCTTCATGCGGCCGCACAATAAAGCTGCCAGCACAAAGGCATTTTCAAAATCATTTTCGCTGACCTTTAAGACACCCCCTCCATATGCTAATATTGTGCCAAGCAGCCCGACACTTAGGGGAAAGAACAATAAATAGGTCTGTCTGAGAAATACGCAGAAAGCCAGGCGCTAATGGACTCTGGTTATGTAACATATTCACATCACAACGCCGGGGAACATAGGACTGGTGTTTGCGGAGGTGACGGTGGATGGACGACCCTCAGAATATCACGGATGTACGGCAGGAAAAATGCGTCCTGATCTTTGAAACTGTAAATATTCTTAGGATCGCTGGGTAAATTATTGTAGCCATGCGGCCTAAAGGTTGGATGCATTATTCATTCAGAGGATCTGCTCACCTCATGCTCATTCTTCATCACTTCGCTCAACAACAAGGTGTCTTCTTTTTTTTGTAATACTGAAGACTGTTATGTGCACACGCCAAAGGAAATCGAAATACTGGCACCAACAATCCTGTCACAGTCAAAAAAACACCCCATTCTAATGGAATACAGAGGATTAAGAAAGGTCTGTATCTCTGGGTCTTTTTGACTGTTTCCTGTGTATCGTTATGTCCTTCAGATTAACTCTGAGGAGTTATATTATAGAGGATGAACTCCTCAATAAAAACTACTAAAGTTACTGAAGTTATTTTATATTTGGACCTTTCCTTCCACTGATCTGCTCTCCGTGGCGCCGCAGCCCACACGAGGGTCGACCCTACACCGGGAACTGCGGCATCTGCTGGAGGGAGGATTTCTGCATATGCTTCACATTGCCGGACGACGTCTCTTCGTGATTAATGGTAACGCTGAAGGATATGAAAAGCAATGTCATGAGGGCACAGCTGCCGCCGAAGCCCGAGTCCTGCGTTTTCATCACGGAGGAAGGAAAAATGACGGAATGCAAATCACATGGATTTCATAAACCTCCAAAATAATGTAATATGGATGCGAAACAAAGATGGATAACTGTAGTTACCATGAAAGTGGCGGTGAGATGAAAGATAGGAGAAGCGTCCAAAAGTAGTTTCGAAATTTCAGGGGTTTTAGATTACAGGGTAGAGTGCCTTTGTTGAGGCCAGGCAAAGCGTAAACAAGTGCAATATGTCATTGTCATCGTACGTTCGTTTGGACACATGAGCAGAACAGAACACACAGCAGAACAAAACAGGAACCACATGCAGTAAACAACCTGCAGATCCCACTCTCAGCTAAACGATGTTCTCTGTTACAAATTAAAAAGGGATCTTTTTGAAGGAGCCCCAGGCCACGACCGGTCGCAGTGCATCTACTGAAATTGTTTCTTTCAGTTATAAACACCTCAGAGAACCGGAGCCCCACAAACACTCGCCATTCTGAAGGTCACGCTGCATCACAAAACGAGAGGA
>JAFMOD010000434.1:474384-540527 GCA_019802435.1 Corydoras maculifer
AGAAACCTGTCATAATTAATCAAACTCCAATTGTTCGGCTCGCACAACAGATTAAATAGTGTTTCGTTAAAGGAGGGTGCACACTGCAGGCTTTTTTGCAGGGGATTTCCAGATTAATATTACTATAATAAACACATTATGTGCAGATTAAATGTGATGCTTCCACCTGCACTTCCCTGCAGACGTTCCTGCAAAACTGCCACGTCCCGCACGCTTTTCCTTTAAATTAAAATCCTCTGCACGCCTTCCCAAAAATAATTAATACATAAATAAGAGGACTGGTGTGGAAGCAATGTTTTGGAAATTGCACATTTCTACACCTGATTCTGGTATGGGATGTCCCACCGGCCCACATGCATCGCGCTAATGTGTCCTGGCATCCAGGCATCCGGCGTTGCGGCGTCATTAGCGCGTTTTGCGCTCCCGTTTGGCGGGCTCACAGGAGGGCGGTGATGCGGAAAGCACCGCTGCGCTGCGCCACTTAAACTCCGGACCAGAGCGGAAAGGAAACGCAGCTAAACGGCGCTTACTTTATAAAGTAGCTGGCTCCTTCGGCGGTGAATCCCTCCTCCCATCCCCGCGGCAGATCTGCAGGAGAGAGGGGCACGATCAGCCGCAGGCTCGTTATCCCGTCACACGGTGCAAGTTTGGGAATGGCAGGGTGGAAAGTGCGGTTCTCTCTTGCGGCACATTGAGGATGCCCGAGTAGAACAGGCGCACGCCATGAAAACAAACAAAAAAAAACACATCTGCACACTTACCTGACCGGATCATGTGCCCCGAGTTGACAGGCTGTCCCGTACGGGGATGGAGCCAAGTGGTGCGCCGCGTTTGGTCGCTGTGGAGAAAGAGAAACACCTGTTACCGCGCCGATCGAGCGCAAAAAAAGCCCCAAAAGCGCGCACATTAGCGCCGCGCAGAGCGACTCCCCGAATGAAACTCCGAACTCACTGGATGAAAAAGACCCTGCCATCTCTGCACACCCCGTACGACCACTGCTCAGGTAGCGTGTCCCTGGCGAGAGGAGCCGCCATGATCCCGTGTTAGTGTTGCTCCATTCTTCTCCGAGTGAACCGAGACGCTCCAGCGGCCGCCGCGAGTTAAAGGCGCAGAGCAAACTTGCGGCCAGCGATGGCCGACGGGAGCAGAACCGACGAGTCGCCCTTTCCGAACGATTATTGATCTTTAAAAAACAAAGTGTCGCTCCGTAAACGCGACAAAAGCAAAAGTTGGATTCTTATTCAGCGGCTTAAAGGTGCGGCGCGTAGAATTCAGACCTAAAGGCTACCAGGTGAAAGGCATTACGTTTGTTTACGTCTTGTCTCCGCCCACTGGATTACAGCCAATCACAACAGAAGTTTGCGCATAAGCACATTGTTATATCATTATTACAAATAAACTGTTTTTTGTTGAACAGCAAAACCTTATTTAGTGGAGTTATGTTTGAATAAGGAAAAATTTACAAAGCATCTATATATCTGCACACACACACACACACACACACACACACACACACACACACACACACACACACACACACACACATACATATATATATATATATATATATATATATATATATATATATATATATATATATATATATATATATATATATATATATATAGTGTTTTATGCTTTGTAAATTTATATATATATATATATATGTGTGTGTGTGTGTGTGTGTGTGTGTGTGTGTGTGTGTGTGTGTGTGTGTGTGTGTGTGTGTGCCCAGCGATGGATTGGCGCCCTGTCCTGGGTCTGTCTGCCCAGCGCCCGAGACGTTCTCCCCTGGATGGGCATGGGGAACCCCACTGCGACCCTAATAGAGGATAAGCGGGAGATAATGAATGAATGAATGAATATATATATATATGGTCAATGGCTAGAACCCCAATAGGACCACAACACCATCGAAGAAAAGCATTGTTATTTGGCGGTAGATAATTCTCAGCACTGCAGTGAAACTGACATGGTGGTGAAAAATCGATGTGCTGTGTTATTATAAGCACATCAGACATTAATCATTCTTTTTAGAGGTCGCTGGATTTATTAGTGACACCAGGGGTCTAAATATATGAGAACTGCAGGTCTGACTGTGGATTTGCTGGTTAAAGAAGTTAATGAAGCTCAAATTACCAACTGCATTTCATGATCAAATCCATGGAGCGTGGTTTTGATGTGCTTAATTATTCTGTGGCACACTGAGATCAAACAAACTCCACAATCCATGACTCAAAAAAGCTTCATGTTAAGTGATTAAATGTTCCACCGAATAAACTCTCACTTTCAGTCTGAAAACACGTAACAGGATTAACCACTTATGAGGGAGAGACTCTGTAAGGACAAAAGAAAACACCAGACAAAGAAAAAAAAGCTGCAGAATGTCCTGCTATTTATGGAAGCTGTCGTGGGATGAGACAGGTTCACATTTACATGCTCTTTTGTCTCAACAAGTGGAGCAGAATGGAGTTCAGAGGCCGAGCTGTGGAGATGAGAATAAAGGGCCTTTAAGCTTCACTCGTTCAACACTGAGGTTAAATTTGAATTGAACCATCTGATAAAACACCTACCTGTTTGGACAAACCGTCTGTACAGATTATATTCGTGCTGCCGTCCAAAGGCTAACTGCATTAACTACACAACACCAGGGAGAACATACGTTGTTAAGTAATAAATTCCTTGTGTGTGTGTGTGTGTGTGTGTGTGTGTGTGTGTGTGTGTGTGTGTGTGTGTGTTTTATTGACAAACTCAGATTTAAACTAATACTAAACCAACACTAAACAACACTAAATCAAAGCCTTTTTTTCAGTTTTACCCTCTGTGTAGTTATTATAGTTAATAAATTAACATTTAATTGCCAGGTGTTTAAAACCAGCTCTGCTGTGCATCAGGTTCTCGAGTCCAAATTAAGAGTTTGATCCAACACAGGTTCTTTTGGATAAATATGCAGGAATTCAGACACACTGCTACCTACTTTAAATGAGAAAAAGTGCCTGTAGTGGAAACATGTAAGTGTCCAAATACTTTTGTTACTGTGGTGTATGACCATTAATTAAAAGACTGCCCTCTATTTTTAAATTTACACTGTCTATTTAAAAATGTTGATTCGTAAGTATGGAAATGAAACTGAGGTTCGAGTTCTGCACCATCCTGTAACGTTCCACCATCACTCAGAGAACTCTCCTCAGGGATGCTGGGATTCTCCCTCACCTAACAGGAAACACACTTCACCGACCATCACAGATAAAAGCAAAAAGAAACCCACTAAATGCACTTTGAGGACTGACTGCACATATGTTCCTGGTTTGGTTGAACACTTCCATGAGCTGAAGTGTTACTGAGAATCCCTGCAGGATTCAAACCACCATTGTTCTTTTATGAATCCAGCTCACTGCTGCAGTGTCAACATCAAATGCCGTTGAGCTGCATTAATCTTTCATCTCTTAATCTCTTCTGAGGGAAAAAGATCTTCTGCTGTTACATCCCCTGTTGTTTCAAATGCACTTTAGAACCAGCTTTGAACCCAACAGCAAACAGAAGCATGGTAACAGCAGTTTGGTTTGGGGGTCTGGATTGAACATCCTTACATGAACATCTCGTGATATTCAGACGGTGAGGAGGGAAAAAAAAACACACATCAGTAAAAATGAAACTCGAAGAGCAGGTTCGGAAAAAACATCAGTTCCTTCAGGATCACTCTGGTTGGATTCGTCACCAGGTCTGTGCTGACAGAGCAATGTTTATCCAATCCTCCCTGCAGAATCATCAGTTTAGTAAAAAATTGTATTTGATATAAAGTCACATTAAACTTGATTATCTGTGTGAATCAACAAATAAATATTTATTTAAATCGTAACTTTTTTTGGGCGGCACGGTGGCTTAGTGTTTAGCACGTTCTCCTCTCAGCACTAGGGATTCCCGGTTCGAATCCCCATCTGGGTGGAGTTTCCATGTTCTCCCCGTGTCCGCGTGGGTTTCCTCCGGGTTCTCCGGTTTCCTCCCACAGTCCAAAAACATGGATCAAGTCAATTGAGTTCTCCAAATTGCCCCATATCGAGTGTGTTTGAGTGGATGAGTGTGTGCCCAGCGATGGATTGGCGCCCTGTCCTGGGTGTATCTGCCCAGCGCCCGAAACGTTCTCCCCTGGATGGGCATGGGGAACCCCCCCCAGCGAACCTAGTAGAGGATAAAGCGGGTGATAATGAATGAATGAATTAACTTGTCTCCAGATTGAAGACAGGAACATGCATTATTATATAGCTATTATTAATACATGACACATTTAAATTGGGAGGTACATTAGATTATTAGATTATTCTAAGAACTCTGTAGATTTTAAGTATAAAATCAGAAAATTAATTATACGCTTGTACTATTGGGTGTTCAGATGTATAGACAAAAGTATCAGCACACAAAAAGGAGCTTTAAAAAAAATTATCACATTGTAAGTTTGTCTTCATATGGTGAAAGGCGTTTTACAAAATTTTGAAAAGAAGTTAGACACTAGGGTTGAATAAAGGGGCTTACAGTTTCCAGTCTAGATGACAGATTTCAGGTTCTTCCACACCAGGCTTAATCAACCCTTTTTTAATGTATTGTGCACTGAGAGACAGTAATGATGAAGAAAAGGACCTTCCTCTGATAATTCCTATTAAGCTGGAAGCATTTGATTGTTCAAAAATCACAAATCTAGGAGTGTAATTTTAATTAAAAGGTCAGTTTTTAAATTAAGTTGTTTTGTCTGAATAATTTAAATTGGATCAAAAAAAGGAACAGAAATAATTTTTTATTGTGCCTTTATTACTGAGTGTAACTTTGTGAATGGTTAAAATTCAGCTGAAGTGGCTTTCACACATCAGACCAGATGAGTAAGGAAATATCTTTGAGACTGACTGAACATTAATACAAAACCCTAAAGATGCAAAGCCGTAGTGATTGTATAAAGGACTGAAGACTGAAATTCAACTCTACTTTTTTTTTTCTTGAACACTCTTTTTCTATCTGTATCCTTCCACACACCCTGCCACACTCATTGGATGCTGGTTTGCAGTCCTGCGTCTCTCTGCAGTGCTGGAGCTCCTGATTGCCTCAATTTTCTCTCTCATGCCAGTCGCTCACAATGCAGCAAGGTGACTCAATGATAACCTTCTCTCCAAGGGGAGAATGAGACAGGCAGCTACTGTCAAATCTTTGGATGTGTATGTGTGTGTGTGTGCTGCAGTGGTTTAGACATGAGCTCTGCCTTCTCACTGTCACCGGTCACTTCTCATCATGTACCACCGTCCATCAAAACAATTCCACATTACAAGATGCTTTCGATTGAATCTGCTTGTTTTTAGGGTTTGTAAAGGCTGCAGTTTTGTGCTGCTGTCTATTTTTTGATTTGTGGAGATGGATTGGGGCAAAAAACGTATCAAGCAAGTACTTTAATTACATTTTAATCATACAGAAACAGTGACGGATGAATGAGAAACGCCGAGGACGTGAGGAAAACGGGTCATTAGGTGCAAAAGGCAACTTGACATTTCCAATTTAAAATCCTAATTAGACGCCGTATAGAATTTAATGTTCAGTGCAAAACCCAAAATCTCTTATTGATAGAATCCCACTGCATCAAAAAATGTAATAAGTTTTACACTTTATTGGGACACTTACACATTAAACATACACACTGCCTATTAGGACAACTTTCTATAAGAGTGTTTGTGGAAATATGGGCCCATTAATTCAAGGCTGGGAATCCAAACTGACTCTTTGCAGATCACACCAAGCTCTACCCCTTCCCCCCCACAAACCTTTGTTTGGACAGTCATAATGATAAAAGGGCCGTCCCCAAACTGTTCCTATGAAGTCAGATTTCAAACACCCGAGTGTAATTATGTGGAAATGTATGTGTTCCAATACTCTAGTCTGTACAGTACACAGACCTTTACAAAAACATTAGGATAAAAGTCTGAATGCATCGGAAGAAATTGTTTTATTTAAATCTTGTTTTCTTGCATTTAAATCCTTATTGTAAAATTAAGTTGAACAAAAATCTTGATTAAAAACTAATGAACCTTTAATGTAAATGTTTCGTCAGAAAGACTTTTTTTTCCCAATTTTCCCTAAGAAACAAGTAAATGTCATGTCATATGACGCCCTCTTGTGGCAGAACATACGAACACCTACAGTATCCGATTGTGTAAATTTATTACTGAGGTTTGAAAACATTGCAAACTTTGAACCGTCATGAGAGGAACATACGAATAACAAAACAGAAACAAGATCAGATCCAAATATTTTTATTGTTCAAAAGTTTTCAGCACTTATGCCACCAGAGCGGAAGCTGTAGAAGACTCGCTGTGGATTAAAAAGAAAACATGTCAGATGAGGGAACAATTCCTTCCAGGTAAACATATAAAGTTCTGTATGAAGGGGACTGGCAGCAGAGACACAGAAAAGTCAAACTGCTAATTTACCTCCAGATTTTAATCTTGCACATTAGAAATATCTCAGATCTTACAGGTGAAGAATGGGACAATGAAATGTGCGAATGGAGACTCAATATGAACCGATCAATACTTACTACTTCCAGTTGGGAGCCAGAACTCTCTTGGTCTTGTAGTAACGGGCAAGCCTGTGGATCCTGCTCTCGATAAGAATCAGGCGGAACTTGGCATCCTTGTCCTGCAAAGCAATGTTTAATCAGAGCTGAAAAATCTGCTGCTGGCATTGTTGCATTCGCACATTTATATAAAACTACAGTCAGAATTAAAGGCAATGAAGTGCAACCTGAAGACACACAATAAATCTGGTATTATAGAATAAACTAAATGACAGTGCCGGGCAAAGCAACAGTCATCACGTCTTAACAAATACACCATGAAATGAACACAGGGCATTATAAAAACATTAAGAGTCAGTAGGCGACTATTTGCACCTTATGTAAGTTAAACCTCACTTTTATTAATGTACGTGGGCCCCAGCTGCTGGTTTTACCTTTCTGTTCCTCTCCAAGTGCTTCCTCACAGCAACAGCCTTCTTGATGAGGTGGTACAGATCCTCGGGCAGATCAGGGGCCAGACCTTTAGACTTCAGGATCCTGAGGATCTTGTTTCCGGTCACAAAGCGCACCTGAGCCACACCATGAGAATCCCTTAGGATGACACCTGAAGATCAGAAGCACGATGGTTACTTTAAGATTGAAGTAAAGAGCAGCATGAAGATTATGAACTAATCTGGACCTGGTAGCATCCCTTTGGTGTTTAGACTTCGCTGTAAATATGTATGAAATTAAACTAAGGCACCTAGCCCCAATACAGGGCCCACCACTCTGGGCAGGTGTGCACACTTCTCAGTGTGTGTATATTTGTGTTTTACTGTCAACTGCGGAGAACTAATTCCTATGTGTAAGCACTGTAATCAAAATAAATCACTTAAAAAAAGTCTCCATTTGATATTTAATAAAATAAATTGGGGGTTAAAAAAACAAAACAAAGTGAAAATTGTCAGGACTCTATTATGACTTATTATTATTAAGACTATTTTGCATAGAGGAGCTTTACACAGAAGCATCACTCAGGTCCACACGAGCCAAGTTTTAGACTTTGGGGTTATACATACCGATCTGTGAGGGTGTCAGCCCCTTCTTGGCCAGTTTAAAGATTTGCTCCTTGACATCATCGGATGTCAACTTCAGCCACTAAACCAAAAAACAGACGAGTGAATCAGTAAACATGCAAAAACAGGACGAACGAACCTAAAGGAAGAGATCAAAATCAAATCAGGTTTATTAGTCACATGCGTAGTTATAGATGGTACAGTAAGCAGGGAAATTCTCTTCTGACATCTCCACAGAGTGTAAAAAAAATTTAGATTTACAAAAGTACAAAGTAAATATATATAAACACAATGTGCAAACTGTACATTATTATTACAACTGATTATTTACTTACTGTTGGGACACTGCGTCTGTAAGGGAGTGCTGACTGGGACAAGCCCTTACTGAAAGACAAATAATATACTTTTATTAAATTAATTAATAAGCCACTCATTAGCACATAACTATCAGACGACACATTGATCTGACCGCCACAGCTACTGTTAACTATATTACGTATTTGTTGTAGGTCAGAACTATTTTTATGGCGTTTCCTTTAAACGATTACAATAAAATAAAATAAAAATTACACGCCACGTGGAAATCTGAAGCTACACCGTAAGCGCGTGTAAGAGCCCCCCCTCCCCCCCCACACGACGTTCATAGACATTCATTTAAAATCCCCCCAAAACAACTTTAATCAATTAAATAATCGCGTTAAATCGCTTTTAATCGTCAGGCCGCGTTCTAAACGAGCCGCGGGGTTTCAGACGCGGCGCCATTACGGTAACCGATAGCCCCGCGCCGCGCGCGCCGCTCTCCGTCCTCAAAAAGCGATCTAATCCGCGGCTTTCGACGGGATTTCAGACTGCGGCCGGACAGCCGCGGCGCCCGGGCGGCGGGGTGCAGGAGGCCGCGGCGTTTCGGGCGGATCGGGAGGACGTACCCGGGAGCGTGCATGCGACCCATGATGGCGCTCAGAAGACGCGAGAAAGAGAAAGAGCAGCGCGAGCCCGACAGGAAGTAGAGCGAGCCCGACGAGAAGTGACGTCGGCGGCACCCAAAACAAAAGTCTCCCGCGAGCGCGCGCACGCCTGTCTAATGACAACAGTTATTCACCCACGGAAATGACTTTATAAACATCCATCCATCCATTATCTCCCGCTTTATCCTCTATTAGGGTCGCGGGGGGGCATGTTCCCCATGCCCATC
Source organism: Corydoras maculifer (assembly GCA_019802435.1). Classification (NCBI taxonomy): domain Eukaryota; kingdom Metazoa; phylum Chordata; class Actinopteri; order Siluriformes; family Callichthyidae; genus Corydoras; species Corydoras maculifer. The sequence continues at coordinate 483,182 of JAFMOD010000434.1, forward strand.
CAGGGGAGAACGTTTCAGGCGCTGGGCAGATAGACCCAGGACAGGACGCCAGACTATCACTTGGCACACACTCACAGAGACATACACACTCTATATGGGGCAATTTGGAGAACTCAATTGACTTGATCCATGTTTTTGGACTGTGGGGGGAAACCGGAGAACCCGGAGGACACCCACGCGGACATGGAGAGAACATGATGGAAACTCCACCCAGATGGGGAACATGCTAAACACTAAGCCACCGTGGCGCCAACTTTATAAACATGACAAAACATTTTTTTTCTCTGATAACACACACACACACACACACACACACACACACACACACACACTGGAGACAACACACTGAGATAAGAACAAAATTATGGGTCACGGACCCTGATTATCCTGTTATTTTAAAGTAATAATTAAATTTTTAAAGAAGAAAATGATATATATATATATATATATATATATATATATATATATATATATATATATATATATGTGTGTGTGTGTGTGTGTGTGTGTGTGTGTGTGTGTGAAATATAATAATATACACCTATGAAAATATATGATATGTAATGTAAAACTACAAATATAAATAAATTATAGAATATTTTAACTATAAATATAATATATAAATGTATGTATATACAGAAGGGTGGCATGGTGGCTTAGTGGTTAACACCTTCGCCTCTCAGCACTAGAGATTCCTGGTTCGAATGCCCATCTGGGTGGAGTTTCCATGTTGTCCCTGTGTCTGCGTGGGTTTCCTCCGGGTTCTCCGGTTTCCTCCCACAGTCCAAAAACAGGGATCAAGTCAATTGAGTTCTCCAAATTGCCCCATATAGTGCCCACACACACACACACACACACACACACACACACACATAAAGGTTTTATTAAATCAATTGTAGTGTTTTGAGTATTCCATGGTGATTCTGAGATCAGCAGGCAGGTGGCGCTGTGATATTTTCCTCTCGCCGATGTAGCAGCGGCTCTACGGCTCGCTGTCTGGTGAAATCACAAAGCCGCTCCGCTTTCGGCCGATGGAGTTCTGACAAGAGGGTGGAGGAAGTTCGGCGGTAATGAAACAGCAGCTGGCAGAGAACAGAACGCGTTCTAGATTCCAACTTCTTGGTTGAGAACCGCAAGTGGAAGGTAAGTGTGGATTTGCCGCCGTTCCGCTTAAAAAGCCCACAACGAGCAACGTCTGTTAAATAGACCGAGCTAAGCTCAGGTAAGGGCCGTGTCCCAAACCGCACGGTGTCCACTACGCAGCGTAACGGACCCTTCCTCAGACATGCAGTGAGGCGACGTCCTTATTAGGGGTCTGCTGTGCGATTTGAGACGTGACCTGGAAACGTTAACTGAGGTAAATACCTAACGTACTAAACGGCAGAAAACCTGTGACCCATATGGAAATGTAGTGCGTACTTTGTAGTATTTATACTAAACCAACCATAAAGGAGGTTAATTACTGTCCGGGGTTGTGCGTCTGTTGGCCGACATGCCCACGTCAGGTCTAAGGCAGCGTGTCAAACCGCGGTTGGTCGGAGGGATTGTAAAAGTCAATAACTGAAGAGACACGAACGAAAAAACAACAACCACCAGGATAACAGACGAGAGTCTGAAAGAAGCTGATTAGTCCTTAAAATATCATCAAACACGACGCTGTTAAGACAACTGTAATAACGGTTAGTATTCCGACATTGAATGCGTTTCTATGCTGTCAGATATAAAAAAAAACACGTTTCTTATTTGTAAACATTAATCTGATGCGAATCTGGCTGTCTCTATATTATTATTATTATTATTATTATTATTATATATTTTTTACAGATGTGGGCTAAAGGATTCATCACCAGCTGCCTTGTGATCGCCAACCTGCTGTCAAGCTCTCAGTCAGTGCCTATAAGTATAGATAAAACTAAACTAAACCCCCCAGAAGAGGCTCCGGAACCGCCCCAGAGTGTGGTGAGTACTAAAACCTGGGTTTATTCAAATATAAAAAGTGTTTCTTCTTTATAATCACCCCGCTGGCGATTTAAAGATACATGATACATGTTGCATATGGAAACACATGCTGGGATTAAAGAGCTGTAAATAATAATCACTAAAGAAAACAAAATGATTGAACCTGATATCCTGATAATCAGACTTTACTCTTCGGGGAGACACGATGGAGCCATTTGTTCATCACTGATTTTCACTTAGAGTCTTTTTTTTGTTTTTGTTTTGTTTTTGTTAAGTTAAATCATACAAAGAATTAAATGTTTAATATGTTCCGGCTCATTTTTAAAATCTTCCAAATTCTAACTCAAATGTTTAATATTTTGAAAAAAAAAAAAAAAAAACTATCATTAGTCTCTTTTTAAAAAATTTTTTTTTAACGATAAATATTTAGAGGTTTTGAGTCCGGCTCAATGTTTTTCCTCTGAAGTAAAAGAGATTTAGAGTATTTAAAAACAGGTTTCAAATCCTCGTTTCACTTCGTATTGAGGAGAAATTCATCATGCTACGTTTAACCAGAATCTCTAACCAGCCATTTGCACACAGACGGTTATTACACCTTTCTTACACAGTGACATAAAACATACAGTAAACACCTTTTAAAATTTTAAAAACACCAGTCATCTAATAGTGTCAGGTCTCCTGAACAAGTTAATCCTAATCTTACACAGTGTCAATTTTAAAGCTGTAGTAAACCAAATTAGTTTATTTTATATCATAAATAAAAATTCTGTAGTTTTTATAACACAGCGTGTTTTTGACTCGCTCTGCGGGACTGAATACAGTACAGATTTGTATTTATCACATTTACATATCAGATTTAGATTTGTTTTATGATATGGTCATTATCTCAATATTGTGACCCAGCTGTCAGGAACATTTAGTTCAGGCCTCTGTTGCCAAGGCAACGCGGGCAGCTTTAATGGGGCGGATACACACAGGAAGCATTGTTTCCACTAGTTACTACAGTGTAACAATCATTTCATTAAACTCTATTGCCATTGTGTCATTCAGCGTCTCAGCTCAGTTCTGCAGCAGAAGCGTGTGTCTGAAGAATAAATTCTTAAGTAGCAGCGCAGCTGCGATATGGTGGAGGTCGTCCTTATCTCCTGTTTACGCAGATGAGTTGCCAGGATTGGTTTGTGTACACAGTTAGCAAATATTTCAGCCTTGTTTGTTATTCACATTAGCGGTTGGCTTGTAAATTTACGCTCTCCCACATTTAAAGAACATAAAAATTATTGGGACAAAGCTAAAGACAAAACGCTCTCATTCTCCAAAGGCCCAGTCAGCAGTGTGATGGGTGAAAGGCTGGATTAAGGTTCAGCTAGCTGATTAATTTCTAAAATCAATTTTTTGCATTACCAAATTCGGATGACTGTTGTATTAAACATGTATTTATAGCCACAGATGCATTTTAAATGAATTTTTGTTTATTCATACTTTCGTTCTTTTAGGACACTGGACTGCATTATGACCGATATCTCAGGGAAGTTATTGATTTTCTTGAAAAGGACGAGCATTTTAGAGAAAAGCTGCACAACACAGACATGGAGGACATAAAGGTAGAGTGACTGTGATGCTGTAGATCAAAGCGTCTCTGTAATGAGGTCATTACGTTAATGTGACTATTGAACTGTTTTCAGAAAGGTAAACTGGCGAAAGAACTGGACTTCGTCAGTCATCATGTCAGAACGAAGCTCGATGAGTTGAAAAGGCAGGAAGTGAGTCGACTGAGGACTCTGATCAAAGCCAAGCACGATATCGATGATGGAAACGGTAAGAAAAATGCTGCTGGTAAATGTTATTGTTGTTTCGCTGCCTGATTTTTATAAACCAGTGTCAAATTGACTGAATAAAATGCTTGAATTCAGCAATGGGCATGTCCTGGTACTTAAGAACATTAGAAATACGCATATAAAGCTTCAGTCCTCCGTCGTTATTCTCAGGTATGGATCATCAGGCTCTGCTGCGTCAGTTTGAGCATCTGAACCACATGAACCCTCACACGTTTGAGGTGGAGGACCTGGACAAGCTAATTAAATCAGTAAGTTAATCTTCCTACCCTCGTCTTCTTTAAACGAATGAGCGTGGCGTTTAAGTGTGTGATCTGTTCGGTCCAGGCTACGAGCGACTTGGAGAACTATGATAAAGAACGACACGAAGAGTTCAAACAGTATGAAATGATGAAGGAGCACGAGCGCCAGGAGCACCTGAAGTCACTCGATGAGGAGGCCAGGAAGAAGGAGGAGGAGCATTATGATGAGATGAAGAAGAAACATGCCAACCACCCTAAAATCAATCACCCAGTAAGTTCCTCTCATGTCATCCACCACGTCAGCTCTGTCCTCTTAACTGACCACGTGTGTCTGGCTTTAAGGGCAGTCAGGACCAGCTGAAGGAGGTTTGGGAGGAGGCAGATGGACTCGACCCAGACGATTTCGACCCCCGGACTTTCTTTAAGCTGCACGGTAAGATCTAATGCGACTGCAGGAACCTGTACAGACTTAAATCTTTATTTTTTGTACTCATCACTGTATCCATTTCACAGACACAAACGGAGACGGCTTCTTTGATGAGCAGGAATTAGAGTCCTTGTTTACAAAGGAGCTGGAGAAGCTCTACGACCCGAAGAACGAGGAGGACGACATGATTGAGATGGAAGAGGAGCGGCTGCGGATGAGGGAGCATGTCATGAATGAGGTACGGAGGAAATTGACCCCTCCTAGAAATTTTTATTTAATCCGAATGAATATTAAGATGCCCAGCGATAGATTGGCACCCTGTCCTGGGTCTATCTGCCCAGTGCCCGAAACGTTCTTTCCTGGATGGGCATGGGGAACCCCACCGCGACCCTAATAGAGGATAAAGTGGGAGATAATGAATGAATATTAAGCCTCAAAAGGCAGCTACGTAATAAGGGTTCATTAAGCACAAAGTATAAATTTAATCATGTTCATTATGTATATTAATCCAAAGATCTATAAGCAGCCCAACAAGGGTGCCAGTAATTCTGCTCCTCATGTCTTCATTCTTTTAAGGTTGATGCCAATAAGGACAGACTGGTGTCGATGGACGAGTTCATGACGGCTACAAAGAAAAGAGAGTTCCTGGAACCTGACAGCTGGGAGGTACAGATCACCCTACAGCCTTTAAATATAACCAGCCTGGAGAAGTTAGCACCCAATAAAACACTACATCTGATCATGAACACAGAATTACATCCTGCATTGCAGAATACGTTTGGTGTTTAAAATAAATAAATAAGATATAATTGATAAATACATATTACATATTAATAACACGAGGAACAAATCTCCAGTCCCTGCTGAAGTGCTACTTATTTTTGTGCGCAGACTCTGGAACAGAACCCCATCTACACCGAGGAGGAGATGCGAGAGTTTGAGGAACACTTGGTCAGGCAGGAAGCAGATCTGAACCAGAAAACAGACGAACTTCGGAAGCAGCGGGAGGAACTCGAAAGACAGCAGGAGCAGCTCAATGCACAGAAACTGTCACTTCAACAGGTGCACAGTTCATACATTTATTACAGGCTTTGGATACAGTGTGTGTTGACTGAATGTGGTGGTTATAATTATTTACTTGTAATTTTATTTATAATGTCGATAGATAATAGAATAAACAGCTCAGGCAGAAAAAATAATCTAACCAACACACTCGGCACCAACAATCATACCACAGTAAGCTGAAATCACAAAATCTGAAAGAAGACGAGTACTTGTATTAAAGCTGCTTTTGATCCACAGGCTGTAGAGCATGTAGAGCGCTTAAAAGGTCAGAAGATGGAGCCTCCACCTGCTGAGGGTGAGTCATTTCTAGGGTTTAACATATGTTAAACAATCTTAAAGCAAAAAAATAAAGACTTCTTTTTTTTTGATAGTTGAAGGAAAAGCAGTTCCAGAAGACCAGAACCAGGCAGCGCATCCCCCCGAGCAGCATGCCCAGCCTCCGGGTCACCAAAGCATCGCCGAGTCTCAGAACGACCTAAACAAGGAGCAGCTCCATCACCCTCCAGACGCTCAGGCAATGTCACAGGGTCTTGGCAACACGAACGAAGCCCAGCCACACTTGCCCTAACCAGGTAGCATTGAGGGTTTGAGTGTGCAGATTTAACATGTCCACATTTCCTCTCCAGTGTCTGGAGGCAAAATGAACCGCAATCTGTTGGTGCCCTCCGATTGAGAGGCTGCTGCTCTCGAACGTTTTACAATATAAACCCAAATCCCATGATCTTTTTTATTATTATTATTATTATTACTATATGCTTAAGGTTTGGGTTTATTTTGCACATTTCAGTTTTTTTTTAACAAATTAAAATCCACTATAGAAACGAATATGGTTAAAATGAAACGTGGGTATGTGTTGAAATTTTATTCCAGGGCTTTTCAGCTAAAATGTGTTGGTTTACAAAGAGAGAGAAGAACGTGGTACTTTAATAAAAGGATGAAATGCAAAACCTTGTTAATTCTAGATCATTCTAAAGATATTGAAAGGTCAGGGCTCTGTATGGGCCTGTCAAGTTCTATACACTAAATTCACCCAACCGTAGACGAAAACGGCCTTCCCCAAACCGTTTACAGAAGGTTGGAGGCATACAGCCATTCATTCATTATCTTCCACTTAATCCTCTACTAAGTTCTCCATGCCCATCCAGGGAAGAACGTTTCGGGCACTGGGCAGATTCACACGCAGGACAAGGCTCCAACTTATCGTTGGTGGAGGCATACAATTGTCCAAAATACGTAGAAAGGTACTTGATTCTATACAGCTGTGGCAAAGGGAGTAAATTACACCGGAGTTCAGTGATTAGGATGTATTTTCCAATACATTCACTTTACATGATCATCTCAGAAAAATCCCAGCTTTGAATGTTCTGTTCATGTTCAGAATAACAAATTTCCTTGGTGTAGTTAAATCATAAGTGAAACAGGAATGCATGTACAGATCCAACAGAATCATGAACCTCACCAGCAGAGTGATTTATTAAGAACTTTGGTTTGGAAACAGTTCAGCGTTACAATCGTCATAAGTTTTAGACAAATCATGAAGATGGAGGGCTTCAGTCAAGTCCATGGTTCCACCTCACCATACTGTACTAAACAGGTCTCTAGTTTCTACACATCGTTGCTTCAGGTTGTTTTTTTTTTTTTTTCAGTGGCGCATTCAGCAGAGCGCAAGTTCCTTCGTGAAGCTAGTTTCAAGTGTAAAGTTAATCTGAAGCTTATGGTCCAAGTAGCGGGTTTTAATTAAGCTCTCTGTTTAGTTTTGTTTGGTAAAGAACAATTTAGAACTTGCGCTCTGCTGGTGCCACCACATACAGTCCATTAAAGCTCAGGGCGCCCTCTGGTGTCGGTCCTGTTAACGCGCACGTCACAAGCGCTGGAACTTCATCCTTAAACACAAATCTTTCCGTCAAACGCTTCTCTGAACCGAATCGAGTCTCCAGCAGTTCCACAGATATTGTTCGTTTGGATCTTTAATCCAATGAGTGATGTGATCCAGTTCATTTCAACGAGAGGGTTGTTTTTCACATTCGTTTGCTAGAAGACTTTAAGAACCAGGGGGTTCGTGAGCCAAGGCACAAGAAATGTTCCTGCTTTAAAGGATTTAAGGCTATTAACAGCGTGTGAGAAAGCTTTAAAACATACAGTGTAGCTATAGTGGTTATGGCTTTATCTGCAGCGTGTGCCCGTCACCTTTGTCCTTACTTGCTACACAGACTAGAAGATCTCAAGAGTCCAGGTTGCTGGGGAACAGGGAAGAAGGAGGGTGATCTAACCGTGGAGCATTTGGTTAGGGTTAGCAGCTCTGTGCAGTGACCCCGCCCGTCACTCTGTTCACCTTGTACAGTCCCCCTCGAGCTGAAAAACACAAAAAGGTACAAACTTAAATCTGATCACTTCATTCAGCATTCAGTCAAAAATTTTTTTGCCAAACTGCATGCACAGAATGTAAGGAAGGGTGTGTTAAAGGTTACTCACCTGAGTGACCCCGACTAACTGCTCATTATAGCAAACAGGACCTGAGGTTATTTTTAGGTAAATATCTCATTTAAGGACAGCCTCCCACAGTTGAGACTCACCACAGTTGGGGCTCATCACCACAGTTGGGCGGGTTCATATTTAGAGTCTACTTTAGGACACTGTACAATTTTGCAGGACGTATGCAGGAAGTGTTACAAGTAAATGTAACTTCTAAAAATCATTGTGTGAATATCAATATATATAAGAAATAGGACATTATATACAGATACCAAAAAAAGGTGGTATAATTCACTTTCATGCTCTGTAGGCTAAAATTAACTTAATTACACCCTGTAATTAATTACTGTAGTTTTAATGAACGTTACCTTCTTATTAAAACTATATTAATGGGATTGGTCATTTAGATGCAACGCCATTACAACGGAAAAAAAAAAAAAAAATCAGCAGACCTAAATAAGAAGACTGCATTTACATCATGTGGTTTACGGCCAATGAACTTTACAACCACCGCTTTCATTAGAGATCGTCCCTGTTCTGGACAATTAGTTCTTACACTAATCTCTTAATGTTTTGGTAGCAGACTCCACATTAAAGTGTTTATATATATATATTTTATTCCTGACATTCACACAACCTACTGTCTAAAAGGGAACTTAAGCACCCTGTTGGGGAGCCATTTTATGGTTTGAGATGGCAATTTACAGACATTAGTACACCCAAAATACACAGATCAATTGGCAGTCTGGGTTACGTTATGGAGACCCCAGTTTAGTTACGCAGGTCAGACCGAGCTGCAGGATTCACACTAGTAATACCCAGGGATTAGTTCCACAACCAAGAGCACAGAGAGGTTACAGCAACAGGGCACAAATTGCTCAACTGCTCACATAGGACAGTTTCCAGTTTTCTTTAAGCAGCTACAGCAGTGCAGAGAAAGAGACAGGCGAAGCAAAGCTGTGGGAAACTGTACGGCCGCTTAAGCCACTGCTCAACGCTTCTAGCCAAAGCTAGCACTGACCAGTCACCCGGGGCTGTGTCCACACCGTGTTCACAAAATCAGGCATTTAAAATTTTGTAGTCTTAAACATTTGTAAAATCAAATGTTTTTTGGGTTTTTCCAATTAATTTGAAAACTGGACAAGCGGACCACTTTAGTGTCCATATGAAATATTACAGTTATCTGGGCCCATGTCCAGTTTCTCCCCCCTCACACCCACAAGTGCACAAGCTCTAGAACACCCCATGTGGACACAGCCCAGGGTAAGAGGGCAGGCATGACCGGTCCGGAGCACAAAAGAAAGTAGCGGCAGACCAGCGTGTAATGCAACACATCTTTATTGAAACATTCTCTCAAGGAGGAGTAACATGAGCATACAAAGGCCAGGGCTGCAGGAAAGTTGTCCTAAACGAAATGGGTGAGGATTTAGTGAACCCATCAGCAAGAACAGAATAAAAGGGCTTTTAAAAAAAACTTGATTGGACCAAAAGTGTCAAGTTATTTTTTTTGCATTTTATTTTATACAAAAAATAAATTAATGAAAATCTTTCAAGTGTACATGAATAACTACGCTTTGTTAGTTTTTTTCCTTTTTTTTGCAATGCAACCTTGCTGAAAAACAACACTGACAGTTTTAGCTCTGCAGGCGTCTCCTTAAAACTTCAAAAGGCCTAGTTCATCAAGCCGAAAAAGAAATACCAGTGATGTTGAAACGGGGAGGGAGGGAGTAAAATCAAAAGATAGAACACCATAGGCAGGGGGTGGACACACTCAATAAATGAATGTTCAAGGTAGACAAAGACACTAGTCTTCTTTTAAAGCGTTTAGGATCGCATCGCTTGAGCATTACCTCGAGAGCTACCTCGAGCTCCCTGGGCAGCTCCTCTCTTGAAGCTCTGCTGATATCCATCCTGTCAGAACAAACACACGATTAGATACCAACATCAAAGACTAGTTTGAATTCCATAATCTTCTGCCTTTTACACGTGATTTTCCTAAGAGCTGAACTGCATACGAATTCAGCGGGGGAGGGTGGGAGTGTGCGTACCCGTTGGTAGGTGCCGCTGGAGTAGTCACGTGGAGTGTTGAACTGGGTCTGACCATAGCCAGTGTTTGGAGTGTTGGGGAAAGGAGGGCGATATCCATCGTATCCACCTGAAAACGACAAACCGTCAGCTGAAACCACTTAATGTTTAACATCTGATTTTAGGAGACAGAACAGAACTGACCTCTGAAACCGTTAGAAGGGCCGCGGTAGCCATTCATGCCTCCCCGGGCGTTCCTGGGTCCCCCACGTGGAACAGCACGGTTGCTGAAGAAGGGCTGAGGCTGGCGTCCGAACCCCGTGCCTTGGCCCGATGTCTGTTGTGGCATTGACTGGTGCCCCCCAGAGGAAGAAATGCCTTGGTCTTGAGAGTGGAATGCTCCAACTACTAACAACAAACCAGTGCCAACTTAAAACTATGATATGGCTTGTTGCCCTTTAGGACACCGTAGAACAGTTCTGCGGTGACATTTGTTTTTCTAATAGAAGCCGATTAGACTTGATTTCAAATTGCTGTTAAAGATGAGCATTTTATTTTTCTTTACAGCAGCCAGGACTCAGATCGTGATCACATACCTGACGGGAGAGGTTCCTGTTGGAGTTCCTGCTGCTCCACATTGTGTGTAGGCTGGCTGCTAAAGCTCTGTGTGTAAGTGCTCTGGTACGGAGTTGACATCTTTTGGGAGTCCAGCTCATTAGAGGGAGGAACCGGGGCATTCAGGTTAAACACCTGGCCAAAACAGATGATCATTAAACATGCAATTACATACAAAGTATTATTAATTTTAATTCCAGCTATTATAAACTAAAATACTCAATACTGCAACAGAATTTGTGGTGGCTATTACTAAATAAAAAGGTAATAATGCATTAAGTTTAAGCAGGATAAATAGGCTTTAATGAGGCCACCAGCCAGGACAAAAACTGCAACTGTTACATCTGAGGAAAGGCGTCCTGTTCTAAGGGACCCTAACTTTGTCCTGGTCATAAAGTACGCATGTGAATGAGAAAGGAACAGAAGACACGGAACATGAAAGCGTTATGGTTCTAAATGACGGAGCCACGTGGAGGAAGCAGAGTGAAAGCAGATTAGATCAAGCCAAGGATGAAACCTACCGCTTGCATGGACTGGAATGGTGCAGCGTTAACGTTGATGCCACTGTGCAGGGGTTTCGAGACAGACTGAAAGCCCTGCGGCTGGGAAGAGGGGGCGGGGGGCTGCTCGGACGACAGGGGCATGGACACCTAGGGAACGGGGAATGGATCAACACTAATTCAGCCCCGCATGAATATTTGCGCACCGGCAGGCCAGCTCTTTACCTGTAGGGGGTCGATGGCGTCGCTTTGAGGCCTCGGGTCCGAGTTATGTGGGGGCTGATAAAGCGGCGGTGTGGAGGAGTACGCTTCAGCAGGAGGAGACACCATGGAAACCTAAAAACACGAGGAACATGGGGATTAATTAACAAATGATGATGATTCATGTTTTATCCAAAGGCTCTCAGATTTTCGACTCACTTGTGTGGATTCTGGATGTACAGGAACGGTGCTGTGTTGGGGGAGTCTGGGTTCTGTGTGAGCTGAGGACACAAAGCACTGTTTTGACACTGGTCTGATGGAGGGCTAACTAGAGCTATTGCATTTTTAAAAGTGGTTCACTTCATTCCTGTGCATTTGTGTAGAACACTTGTGTACACAAGGACTGGCCAGGTTTACCTTCTTCTCCAGCTGGTTTTATAATAAAACAAGCAAATGATGTGTTTATTTCTCTACCAAGAGGCACAAACTCTGGCATCCACCAAGTTCTACATACCTGGAGCACAGACCATCTGTGCAGACTTCATGGGCTGAGCAGATACAATAGCTGGATCCAGTTGCTGACCATCGAACTCCAGCATCGAGTCCTGCATTCCAGGCATGAACAAAAACTCCATACTAAATGGACCTTCTACTTAGTTTACATCTTAATTGATCTCAAACTGACTACCAACCTGCATGAAGTTGTATTTGCCCTGCATTTGAGCCATAAGGTCCTGCACCGCCTGCTTCCGGACCATGGGGTCAGCCGAGCTGGGGGAGATCACGGGGTTGAGCGCATGGGCCTCTGAGCTTACTAGAGTTGGGCTCATGGACGAAGGAGGCTGCTGCGGCGGTGGCTGCTGCAGGGAGCTTACGATCTGTACAAATGTACATCATGATGTTACATGAAAGTACAGCGAGAAACTGACACTGTGCTGGAGTCGGGTCTCACCTCAGCACTGACAGGCCAATCGGCTGCTTGCTCGTTGTCAGTACTGGTGTAGGTGGTTTCTGGAATGAACTTTCGGTTTACAAACTGCAAAAACCATCAAGCACCACAAAAGCCTACGTGAATAAAAAGCACAGAAAGGGAGCATCTTCACGAGAGAAACGACGGAACTCGTGAACAAACCTCCGTCACTTCAACTTCAATGGTCTCTGTGAATTCTTGAGTAACGGATCCCTCTGTAAGGAGCAAGAACAAACTTTTAAGCTGCTGATCAGGCTGAATGGGGCATTCTGAACATTACATGAAGAAAGTCGCAGCACATACCTGGTTCCGCTGGCTGCTCCTCACATTCCGCTGACTCTGCGGGTGCAGGCTGCTGCTGCTGCTCTTCTTCCTCCTCCTCCTCCTCCTCCTCTTCCTCCACACACAGCCCATTCTGGTGCGTCTGCGCCTGGTCAAAGTAGCCGCTCAGCAGGATCTTATCCAATGTCTCCTTAAGAGCCTTGTCTACAAAAAAACAAAACAAAAAAAAAAACGGAAATGCAGATATGATCATCCTTGCACCTCCAACAGATCTTGTATACTGGTTAGCTGTGTATCTGGAGTTTCATCACCAGTCAGTCGTGATGTTTGTTTTATTTTTAACATGCTACTAAGCTCTGTTGGTTTTGTGGAGCTCAGCTTTAAGCCATTAAAATTAATTATTTCTAATAATTCAGGCTGCAGTCTCACATGTAGTTCCTGCCACCGCTTTGTCCCGTCCATCCAAAAGGTCCCACAAATGAACTGACGCTTCCTTAAACTGATCAGACAACCTAAAACAGACAAATCATTAAATAGATCAGAGCCCGATTGCATTTTTAAAGTCAAACAGCAGCACTGTGCAATAAAGACTCAACATAGATCAGTCTCCATGATCTTAAGCCTCACCGAATGTTAGGGTCTCTCTCTGGTCCAACCAGCTTGTAGAAATCGTCGAGGCTCGTGAGCTCAGCCTCGGTAAGCAGGGGTCCCTCGCCGCCTCGCTCAATCAGCCTCAGCTCCTGTCTTACAGTCTCCTCCCCAAGCTGGTCTAACACGTACTGCACCTCTAACACCGCCTTTAAGCGGCGCTGCTCTGCCTCCTCCCTCCTCAGCTGCTCTCGCCTCGCCGTCTTCTTCACGGCCTTCTGGATCTGGACAGAGACAGGAGGATGCCTTTTTATTCAAAGGGTCCTGCATGCATTTCTTTATGATCATATTTCAGACACTTAAGTCAGCTGACCTCTACATTTAAATTTGTGAAGTTTTTCAGAAGCTCTCGGGCAAACTCCAAGTTGTGTGCCACCTCCTGAGCTTTGGACAAAGCGTCCTGCAATTACAGAAAATATGTTTAATATACATATAATCCATTCCTGCACCACATTACACATGCATTACAACTCTGAACTGTTAACAGCCACAATCTAAATATAAATCAGCTGTAATGGACTGTTACCACACGTTGCAAAGACAATGAATTCCGGTAAATGGAAGACCGCTCGAAGCAAACGTGTGACACTCCTCAAAAGACGAAGACAAAATATAAGAAATATTGAAGATTCCTTTTGCAAGGTTTGCAGGTCAGCCTCAACCCTTCACCCCCCCCCCACTCACTTTTTGAACCACTAACAAACTTTATAAAACAAGTCCGATTTGCTGATGAATTTGCTGAGGATCTGTGCTGATCAAACCGTAAAGGATTACCAGGAGGAAATTGCCAAAGGAAAAAGGAAGTGCACATACAAAGCATCTGCTGTTAGGAGGGAAGCCATGCCATGGACATACAGAGCTGCCAGTGAAATGTCCCGACAAGACAGATGAATAAAGACTGGGGGCGGGGGGGGACAAAACCTTGTATCCATTACATGCTGAAGACAGTGAGACAGAACAGAAAGACAGCACGCTGGATACAGATCAGACCTGCAGACAGATTTTACTTTCCATTCTAGACAAACGAACAGTGTCCTCATACAACGGCATCATGTGAACGAGCTTTAGGTCTTTAACTTTGAAATTCAATAATGATTGGTACAAACCAGCTGATCCTGATTTAGCCGCTCTCCTTTGCTCTTCCGCGTCTTGTAGTCATCCAGCTTGGACTGTAAACAGGGGGGAGAAAATCTTTAAAAATGAATTAAAAGGCTGCACATGCCAAATCAACAGAGGAATAACATGTAGATGGTAAATAGAGACCCATCAGATTATTTTTGCAAAACCAACATTACAAACTCATAAGAAACAGAATGAAATGGTCCCTGCTGTCAGCAGGCATGCTTAAATGACAGTTCGTGAGCCTTTTAAGCTCCCAGGGCAGTGGTTCTGTTTCCCAATTTTGCATCCTGACCTGTAATCATAACTGCACAGCAACCTGCACTTATAAGTTCTGCCTCATAGATTTGTGCTGTATGATTCACACAGGACATTTTATACTGTTTTTGGGGGTACATAACACCTCTGCTACAAGTCTAGAACATGGATTTTGGATTGGATCTTAAAAGAACTGGTTGACAATCCACAGCAGCATAGACACAGGTCTGTCCACTGGTAGCAGGAGGGATGACATCACAGTTGATTAGAAGGTCAACGGGATACCTTTCTCTTCTCCATGTTGCGGACCTTCTTTTCGATGATGCTCAGCACCTGCTTCAGGGCCTCGGACGGAGCCGACGGTGTCGGGCCTGACCCCAGCTCTGGACTGGAGGACTGAACAGCATAGTCGCCAGCGGTTGCAGATGGCATCTGTGTTAGAAAACAAGAGTCTAGATCACACCTTGAAAATCCTTACGAACGGTCAGCACGCTGCAGAAAGACGGTTTATATGGGCAGTCTGTTAAAACAACGAGGTCAGATGTCTTTCAGGTATCAGATGAGCTGCTGCTGATAAGGTTTCTAGAACATCCAAATCTGACAGTGGAATAAAGAGCTGATCCGGGCTCAACAGAACCGAGCTTACTCGATCCCGGTGCGTTTAAACTGATCTGCGTGTCGTCCATCAACAACCTGCATTCCGGCAGATCTTTATTTCGGGGCTTTTTTTCGGAGCACATTGTGAATTAGGGAACCAGCTCCACGCTGCATCCTTTCTTCTCGGATCACGAAGCTAAAGCTAACTGCGCCGCTTCTCAGCCGAAATGTTCGACTAATTCGCCAACTCACGCTCCAGCCGGCACCGCGGCCCTCGACATCCACCGATCGGCGGTCAAATCCTCATCCCGCCGTCGGCGTCGCTTTGAATACCGAACGCTTGGATAGCCGATTTCAAAGTGTAATGGCTGCTCGACGAAGCTAAAGCTAAACCCACACGCCAGGCTAAGCTAAGCTAAGCCTGAGCCCGAACACGACGGCGCTTAAACTCCGCCGCGTCGAATCTACCTTCTGCCGGCGGCCCGACAAAACCCGCTTACCTTTGCTTTCAAATAGTGAAAGAGATGTCACTCCCTCTGCTGTGTTTAAAACTCTTTTTTTTGTCGGATGTTCAGGCTTCGCTTCGGTTCGAGCCAGCTGCACACGTTTCTGCCAGTCGGCCTCCCCGGCAACTACACAGCGCCGCCTGCAGCCGCAGCCTTTATACGGCCGCAGGTCCCACCAGGACTGGCCCAGTCCGCGCCTGATCTCCGAGCGACACGCACCGCGCCTCAAAAAGAAAAACTTTCCCCAGCCGTTAAAAGCGGCGTTTTGTTGCGTCAAATGTGTAAAACAACGAGAAGAAATGATCACCAAGAGAAGAAATGCTTTTCGAGTTGCGTTTAATCAGCCAGCAGGTGAAGCCGTGAACATTTTCGGCAGGAATCCTCACAAAATTCCGACCAAGATCCGATTACATTTTTTTGTCCTTAAGTCGTTGATTTTAACGCGCAGAAAGATCCAGAACTTTTTTCTGGAGGTGTGTTTTATTGCGCGGAATCAAAGACCGACATGTAACAGCATTTACATCCCAGTTTGCATACTGTCTCTGAACTGGATGGAGGCCTTCAGGTTCGAGGGCCTCCTGCAGCTCCAGTGAGGACTGTTTGGTCCTAAAATTTAAATGAAACAGAAGTCAAAAGTTTTATGTATATATATATATTCATTCATTGTCTTCTGCATAATCCTCTACTAGGGTCGTGGGGTTGGTTCCCCATGCCCATCCAGGGGAGAACGTTTTGGGCGCTGGGCAGATCAGAATCTGATTTATTTTGCCAACACCCAGAACAGGATGCCAATCTTGGCTGGGCCAAGATACACCCAATCTATAGCTGGGCCAGTCACTCACAAAGACACTATATGTGGCATTTAGAGCATTCATTCATTATCTCCCGCTTTATCCTCTAGTAGGGTCGCGGTAGGGTTATCCATGCCCATCCAGGGGAGAACGTTTCGGGCGCTGGGCAGATAGACCCCGGACAGGGCGCCAATCCATCGCTGTATGTGGCAATTTAGAGCATTCAATTTACCTCAATTCCAAGTTTTTGGACTGTGGGAGGAAACCGGTGGAGAACATTGGGAGGCTAAAAGACTTATAAATGAAATAACCCTAATATATCTATTAGTTGTAGAAACTTTCAGCAAACCCCCCATTTGGTGTAAAAATAATAACTTTTAATAGATGCAATGACTTTTCATTAGCTTTTAGGTGTTCGTTAGTATAACGATGTAAATAAAGTGTATAAAACAAGGAAACACACTTTTACAATAGGCATATGAATATAACTGGATCGCCAGACAACAATTGGATAAAAACGACGGCATTTAATTATCAGCAGACTTGTTATTTAAAATATAACTAGTGGTTGGCAGGTTCTCCTCTTAATGCTGGGAATTCCCGGTTCGAATCGCAATCTGGGTGGAGTTTGCATGTTCTCCCCGTGACTGCATGGATTTCCTCCGGTTTCCTCCCACAGTCCAAAAACATGAATCAAGGTGAATTGAATTCTCCAAATTGCCCCATATAGAGTGTGTGTCTGTGTGAGTGAGTGGGAGCCCAGTGATAGATTGCCCCTCTGTCCTGGGTGTATCTGCCCTCCCTCCTAGTAGAGGACATATGATGGATGGATGGAGTTGTTTTGATGCCACTGTGTGAACAGCTTGTTCATCTTGTGTACCCGTTCAGACGTTTCTTGTTTTGGCAGCGAAAGCCTACGTGTTTGTGTGGATCGTGTTGTGACGTCATCGGCACGCGCCGCTGGGGTTTGGTCCGCTGGCCTCCGAAATGGGCCGAATCATCTGCCCGGATTCGAGCGTGTTTACACCGGACTCGTCCCCCTGATCCCTCGCTCCGGAGACTCGGCTCCACGATGCCATGCTGCGGTGAGTCGCGGTTTCCGAGTCGCCCCTCCGCGGCCGACTCGACGCGTTTTTCGGCGCTCCGTGCGCGATTAGCCGCGCAGCAGCGGACGGGCTAGCCTGCGAGCCGACTCGAGTGCCTCTCCGTCGGAGTCGAGCCGTTCGGCCCTCGGTCGCGTTTTGAACGCTTTATACGGTCTGTAAAGCTCCGTTAAACGCGCCTGTTTCACTCCGAGGTCGGAAAAGTGGTTGAGTCACCGCGAGCGAAGTGTGCAAACTCGTGTTTATAGCTTTTAGGGATTACTTGGGCTGCTACCCAATCCGCATACGACCGCACTAAGTAGTCCAATTAAAGTACCTCAGGCTGAGCTGTTCGGCAGACCGTTACGCCTCGATTTGAGACACAACCCGAGTTTACTCGCGTTTTGCTGTAATTAAAAAAAAAAATAACAATATTAAATAAAACCTAGCGTTTAGTAACATCTTTGATTTGCATTTGCTATATTTGTTTAAAAAGAGCAAAGTTTTAACCTAAGTGTGTTCAAAATCTATAAAATAAAAAATAAAATGCACGTATGCTTCAAGCTTTTTAACTCCTCAGTCAGTAATGCAACTTTTATGATTCAAATGTGCAGAATTACACTATTATCTGACCCACAGTACAATATATATTTAATATAAATAACTTAATTTTCGCACTGCCACTTACTTTCTCTTTATTTTGTATTATTTTGTATTCTTAGTTTAATTTTACTGCAATTATTATTCATTCTTGCTCTCCTTCCGTATATAACACAACAAATTAGCATCTGTAAAAACTGCAAGTTCCCTCCAGTGATTCTGATTCTGCAGTGTGTGTGTGTGTGTGTGTGTGTGTGTGTGTGTGTGTTTATATAGAAGTAATCGTTTTTTTTTTTTTTTTTTTCCTCTCTTCTCTCCCTACTTTTATGTGTTTTATGTTGTGATGAATTTGGTTACTTGGTGTGACTGTTTTGCCTTTTTTAGAACACAATAACATCCCAATGAAAGTTAAAAAAAAAAAAAAAAAGGTTTATATACTACCCTGCAGCTCTCATGTTTGTGATGAATTAGTATTGATGTACCACACGAGGATGGACCACCACCACCCTAATAAAATTTGTTGGTTAATGCATCTGCAGGCCTGTAGTGCATCTTTTAAGATAAGTAGTGTAGCTACAATGTATGTAAGTCTATGGGTAAATCTGTAGCATATTATAATATAAATACTAACCTGCAGAGTTTCTATCAAAATATAAAAAGGGATGATTTATCCTTCATCCAAATAAATAATATATAATAAATATAATAAATATGTTCTCCTAAGCTGCCTTTTGCACCCTTTGGGATTTCTAAAAGAAAAATAAATAAATTTGGCAACTACACATGCAGCAAACTCCTCCCTGTCTTTGCTCTAAAGTCCATTTTATTGATAACATCATTAAAGCTGTTCCCTTGGGGATCACAAAGGCATCATGTGCTAGAACAATAGCATTAGATACAGATAATATACTCTGAGTTTTGTGCATTTCAGGTTCTTGTATTCCACTGCGGTGGTTGCATTAGCTGTATTTATCAAACATGTTGAAGAACATGACTTATTAGAGAATCAGTCTGTCATGCCTAATGAGATCATTTTTTATAGTGCTTTTTGGTGCACGTTAAGAAACATTTAATGGCTCTGAATGACTCGACGGAAACATTAGGAAGTAACTATGAATAATAAAAAAAAAATCCTAAAGCTTATATACACAGAATAAGCTTTAGGTGTTAATGATCTGGCATTGTTTTTTAGGTAACGTGATGGAAGAGGTCGGTGAGAGGTTCTCAGAGCTAATTTCGGTGGTGCCATATCCGTGGATATCAGGTGTTCTCCCTTTCACTACTCATTAACATTTTCGAACCTACTTTGGACACCATGAAGCCAACCCATGAGCGCAATCAGGAGTGCCTGCCTCCGAAAAAGCGTGACATTCCTGTGAGTAATGCCACGGCCACGAACAGTAGTAGTACTAGTAGTAGCAGCAGTATTGTGGTTTGTGGCGGTAGCAGTGGTAGTGGAGGTGGTGGAGGAGAGGAAACCATATCGTCACAGAGCTCTGGACCAAGTGGAGAAGCTCAGGGAGTGGGTGGTGGAGGGGAATGGGTACGCAATCAAACTAGCTTGCATTATGGTGTGGAAGGACCCGAGAGTATAACCAGGTTACCGGTGGATCAGTACAGCATGCTTTATAAAGTTGCTCTGCCTTCAGTCACGTATGCTCCCACCAGCCTTCACCCTGTGCTTAGCCATATTTCTCCTGCATACACTGTTCCCTCACCCCTCCTCCAGCATGCCAGCCTTCCCTACCCTCCTCTCGGCTATGCCCCGCTCCCCCACTCCTCTCTACAGTTTGTTAGCCCTCCCTATGCTGCTGCTGTTCCCTATGCAGTGCCCCAAGGTTTTGTGCCCGGTTCCTTGGTACCTCAGTCACATCTGATGCCATATCCGTCAGTCATTCAGGAAGGTGTGGTTTCATCTCCTCCACAACAGCAAGTGGCAGCCCATGGCTACGCCAAGGTAGCAGCACCGGGAGGTGTCCCGCTGGTTCTGACCCCAGAGCAGGCAGCCACTCAGCAGCAGATGAACACTGTAAACTTAATGCCCGCTGCAGAACTTAGTCCCAGGGGGGTCCCTGTCTTTTATCACCCCGCGAGCAGCGACCGAAACATGCATACTCAAAGAGAACCACACAGTGGCTTGCTCAAGCAAGAAAGGGAGGTGAATGGTGGCGATGGGGAAAACGGCGGCAGGGATCCGCACCAGGAAACCATTTATGTTTCAAGGAATGCACATCCACAGCAAGTGGTTACTCTGGATCGTCAAAAAGACAGGAAAAGCACCAGGCAGGAAGGAAGAGCTTCACCTGATCTGTGCAGCACCCCGGACACAGACCTGGAGGTAAACAAAATGAAATGAATCATGTATGACCTTTCTATGATGTCTGATAGCCTGCAGGATTTTGTAACGCAAAATATCAAATTATTTTTATTTGCTTAAAAGCTTTGTGTTCTGTATGCCCGGGAAGTAATTTATCCTAAATATATTATAATGTAAAAGGTCAAAACAGTGACACTGAGCTTGTAAACAATTTGTCTTGCATTATTCATTTAAATCGGCATCAGTTACGCAACACTTGCTACTTCACTTCCTTCCTGTATTAGAGTAACTCTGTGGTTGAGAAACATATAACTGGACAGCTAGTTCTTAGGAATCACCTGAGATTGCCGATCCTATCTATAATCCTATATATATATATATAAAAACTATAAACACACACCTATAATATACCATTTTTTATAACTGAAGTAACACGCACTTGTTCGGCTGCAGGTCCAGCAGGTGGTTGGGCACATAGCCTCGCCAGTTCATGTGAGTCGCAGAGAGGTGACACACGGCTTATCCCAGAGTAGCAGAGACGTTGCACACCCTACTGGCCTGCTGGACCCTCGAGCTCCGCCTAATCCTTCACAGACAGCACAGCCTGGTCATACAGTGATCTTGCAGAACGGCCAGCCGGTTCTTATGCAGCTGGACTACCATTCCCATCATCATCATCAACAGCAGCAGCAGCAGCCATATACAGGTCAGACAAATAATGACCCTGTAGTCGAAGCCACATTAAACCTGAATTCCTCAGGTGTTCCTGAGCGACCAGTGGCAGTGGATCTACCTGCCAGCCCGGCTGTGCCCCCACCCTCACATTTCACCAAGGGTGCCATAATACAGTTGGCCACAGGAGAACTGAAGCGTGTGGAAGAATTGCAGACCCAGGATTTTGTTCGCAGTGCAGAGGCAAGCACAGGACTGAAGATTGACTCGAGCATGGTAGTAGACATACGGGCCAGCCCTCAGCGCCCCGGCCTGGTGGCTCTGCGCTTTGCTGTAGGCGAGCGGCAGAGCAAAGTCAGCATCGATGTGCCACCCGAGCATCCATTTTTCGTTTTTGGCCAAGGCTGGTCATCCTGCAGCCCAGAGCGCACCGCCCAGCTGTACGGGCTCACCTGCCACCACTTGCAGGTGGGCGACGTCTGCGTGTCCATCACCCTTCAGCAACATTCCACCCCCCTCCAAAAGCCACAGTTGCTCTCCCAGCAGCCACAGCAGCAGCCCTCACACAGCAGGACTTCGGCCAAAGCCAATTCAACTTCTTTAGCCTCCTGCCAGCCTATGGGGCCTCCGGCACCCCAGTACCCCCGGCCTCAGCTCAGGATGGAGCGGGCTCAAAGGGAAAGGGAACGAGACAGGGTGGATAAAGATGAACTTGCAAAACCTGGTGCCATAGGACACAGTGACGCACCCCCCCGACCAGACAGAACTTCGGCAGAGCACACGCGCAGCCAGAGCAGTTATTATTTGCACAGTGAGGGCCATAGCCCTTCACCAAGGCGTTGGTCTACCCCCGGTTTCCAAAGATACTCCGTCAAAAGGGAGGAGGCCAGCCTAGTTGAAACCCCAGGCTCATCGCGGCCCTCCTTTATTACTCAGGAGGTTAAACTGTCCATCGAGGGGCGCTCCAATGCTGGGAAGTAGCAGCAGGTGCATTAATGGGAGGAACGTGTCAGAAGTGCAGGGGTGTTTGGTGTTCCAGATGGAAGGAATGAGAGAGATGGAGAGAGAGAGAGAGAATGTAGCCTCAGTATGTTTTGAGATTTTGCACACATTGGAAAATTATACATTCTTACTTTTCCCTTTTTAGTTCCTACAGGCTTTGAACAAAAGCACTTGGGCTAGTTAGTGCCAGTTCGTTGCCATCAGGATTGGTAAATGCACTAGCTGCTAAAACCCTCTACCAAAGCCTCTGGTTTATAAATGTTCTATGGAAAGAAAACTAATGGTTCTTTAAAGCAGAAAACTTTTTAGTCTGTAATTGTTCACTGAAGAATGGTTGTAGCTGGGGATGTAAGATGTAGCCTCAGGAGTATTGAGTAAAACATTTATTAATCTACCACATTATATAAACACATCTTGGGTATATACACGACCATGCTTTTTATTAGGAATACCGATACACCTCTGCAGTTCGGTGCATTAAATCATGCCGCATCAGGTATTAGAGTCTCAGAACAGCTTGATTTTTACTGTGTCATAATTGTTGGTGCCAGGTGAGCTGGTTTTCTAACATTTTTATGACCGGCACTTCTGCAGACAGAAATGCTTTGGTTATCAGAGCGATGAACAAAGAACAGTAACTCTGATAACCAGTCCGTATGACTGTGATTTGATCTTAAGGAGAATAGGCTACAATGTAAAAAGACCAAATTTGGTTCAGTAGTTTATTTCTGGTGTACGGGTGTTTCTAATAAAATGCACTGTGAGTGGATGTATACTTATATGTCATGGAGAAAAGTATTGGGACACCCACAGGAACTTTGACAGCTTCCTGAAGATTGTGGAGAGTGTTTGTCCATTTATTCAGAAAACTGACACTGATGTTGACATGGTCTCCCTAGTAGTTCATCCCAAAAGTATTTGAGAGGGATAAGGTCTTGGACGAGTTTTGGTGTGAAAGAAGCTGTCAACACAAAGCCAACAATGCCATGAGCTTTGCTTTGTGCACTGGTGCACAGTCATGCTGGAACTGAGAAGGGCCTTCCCCAAACTCTTCTCACAAAGTTGGAAGAATACAGCTGTCCAAACTGCATGGCTTAGTGCGTGTTTTTATATTTCTGTGACAATCAGAGTAAATGAAACCCCTGCATGCAATGAAAAACAGGCGTGTCTCAGTACTTTTGTGTGTTTGTGTGTGCGCATGCACACGCAAACACACACACACACACACACACACACACACACACACACATATACATACATAACTACACACTTATTTTACAGACCTCTTACCCTAAATTTATTTCCAGAATTTTCTTTTAAGTGTTTAATTCAGAAACAGCTTTAACTGAATCTTTACATGTCTTAAAGCTATTCCTGCACAGGAATCTTATTTTCATTTACGATTTTTTACCCCGTCACTGTTCTGTCCCCATTTTTAAAGGCTGGATTAATCAAGGGGGGGGGGGGGTTGAAATTGATTTGTCTCCTCCACAAATTTCTCATTCTACCGACCAACAATCAGTTTTAATGACGTCCATAGAAGAGAGATGGCACTCCCTCATCGCATACCAACTTTTTTTTTTTTTTAGAATTAAGTTCCATCTGCATTCCAGGCCCATATTACGGTCTACACGCCCCTGAGCATAAAACAAAGGTGGTCCCCCTCCAAGAACTGCCTCAGATATCAGCTCCTCTGCAGTACCTCACCTCAGTCTTACTCTCAGCCTGTTCTGTCGTATCTTTTTCCTGGTGACAGTCTCCACCAAAGACCTTGCCACTTAGCAAACTATGAGCAAAAGTGGGACGGGTTCTCGGAAACCATCGGTGTGAACCATTTCTAAGGAACGAAGTCACTGTTGGTTCAGATTGTATGCGGTTACTAGAGTCGAAGCAATATTCCTGACATAACACTGGTTGGCTTGCTTTGTTCCCACAGCTGATTTTAACTCTCATGTTACAAATGTCACAACTACGATTCACATGAAGAACCTTTCCTATTTTTTTTTAAAAGACTTAAAAAAAAAACAAAAAAACTTTTGAATTATGTTTCCTAATCAATATTCTAACATTTATGTGGATTTCTAGTTTCTTTTAAATGTAGTACATTTTGATACGGCACATGTTGTGTTGATAAAAGCCCGAGCAGTGATGAACACTTCAGTGTGATCCAGTGAGGTTCTGGTTAATCTAAGCACAGCTTTTCATAAGGCTTGCTTTGAAATCTGTGTCGAGGTGTTTGTTTCCTCTTGGTTGATATTTTCGTACAGTGTAGGTTTTTTAATTTTTTTAATCGTTTTCTTTTCCTCTCCACGGCAATATCAGTCTTAAGTTGTTCCTAAAAACCTTTGTAATTGCACATGGTTCGTAGTTAATGTACACTGACCTTTGTAATTAGACTCTGAACTTTTGCGTTTGCGTTTTTTAAAGGGAAAAATGTTGTGTAGTTCTAAAATACAAGCTGATCTCTTTCCTTTGGCTTGTGAGAAACTGACAGGCGTGGTTGACACTGTTTACAAATTTGCCAAGCCAATATGCTGCAGTTTCATTCTACATACACTGATTTAACTTGGTGAACACATTCAGATGGATAACAAATATGGATGAAGTGCAATTAGGCCAGGAGTTTAGAGAAAATAATCATTTGGATGAATTCCAGGGCCTGACATTCCTGCTTTCATCATGAGATTTGTCTTTCTGGTTCCAAACAGTTTAATTTGCCCATCTCCCTTTATTTCCACTTCGGTCCTCGCCTTAAATAACATTTGAGGAATGCATTTCATCACAGACGTTGCTTTCAGTCAATAAGAACCTCATGCTTCTGACTTATTAAGGCTTTAAAGGATGGAAAAGACATATTTTTGTAGCGCTGTTCACGTGTTTCGCTGTATGGTAGCATTTGCTCCCACACATTTAATTCATGTGTGGGTTTGACCTTTGTCAGTAACATTTGGCTGTTATGATAACCCCTTGCTTGTTGGTTTGAAAATGTCGTTTTATGTGTTTTTTTATGTAGTAATTAATAACTATTGGCCTCAATTAAGCACAAATTTACAAATTTAAATTAGTTTGCAGTTTTACATAATAAACTAATCAGCCACATTGTTATTCCCTTTCCTCTTAATCGGAGATGCATGTGATGCAGTCGCCTGTCCCAGAATTCATTAGGCCAGTTTAGGATCTCTGATTCACACGATTAACATTTCTTTAAAAAATTCAAAAAAATAAAATAAAAATAAAAAAGTGCAGACACAAGAACATGCTAAAGTTTCTCCGATGGAGCGACAGCAGCATCTACCTACACAAAATCACGCCCATTTATTGGTAATTTAAAAAACTGAATGCTTTTCTGTTGCGTCACCAATTTAGGTTTTAATCTTGTGGTTGATCAGTTTATAGTCTGTATACCTCTTAAATTGGTCTTATATTTTAAGTGGATGGGACAATGTGTTGTGTGATTTGTGACCAAATAACTTTATTGGAGAAACTTTGTCCTTTGACCAAAACTATCCAACCTTCAGATATTTATGGATTCCATTTTTTTTTACCAGACCAGTAAAGGGTTAAAATGCAAAAGCCAGCAACTGCAAAATGACGTACCAATGTAATAACATGAGCTTTAGATTACATTTTTAATTTTTGGCTTAATGATTGATATGGACCTGTCAACATTCATAGGTGTAAAGAAATGATCAAATCAGTTGCATCCTGCTCTTAAAACATTAATGACATGCTTTTTGTCGAATTATACAGCAGGAAAGTTTATCCAAAGTTTGTAAGAAAGCCTAAATTCTTTTATTATTAAAATTTTTTTTTATAGTTGTACATTGTCCTGCCATTTTGCGACTGCTCACTTCTGTGTTCTACCTAAATATGCGTTGATATTAAGTCGGGCACAAAAAAGATTGTGAAATGAGACCAGTGCTTCAAAAAAAAAACCAAATGTTTCCTTTAATATTTTGAGGTTATGTTTATGCCAACCTACATTCACCTTCATTATTACCTCGGCCTTCGCCGGGTAAACAGCCAGCGAATGCTCGGTCTATACAAACTTCTTTGCAGACAGTTTTGATCTGATCTGCAATGTGACCAAATATTATACGACATGCAGTATGTCATTCCAGTCGGTAAACCTCTTAGTTTTTGAATATAGTTGCAGTTACTTGGACACAAGCAATATTTTTACCCAGAGAACCAGAAAACGATATACAGGTTTAGCACATGCTATGCAGTAATTGCTAAAGAGCACTCAGATCAGGCCCCTCATTAACATACCAATTGATTTATTGTTTTTTTTTTCTATTATATTCTGTAATGTCCTCGTTGTGTCTGCAGTGGTGCAGCTCACATGGTCAGTAGTCCTTTGTTACCATTCAGCCACAAGATGTTGCTACTCCGTCACGAAACTTGAAGTTTGTCTGTCGTCACGTTGACACATGACGTGTCCTCACTGCTTCACGCCTTTCGGCACTGCCTTACCGGTGCCTGCCGGAGGACGACAGACTATTTGTAACGCTTTCCAATCAGGCCTGAGTTTGATCCTGTGCACTGTAACTAAGAATCAATGCTGTTTGTGCCTTTCCCATGTCACTCTCTGTGTGTGTGTGTGTGTGTGTGTGTGTGTGTGTGTGTGTGTGTGTGTAAGAGGGTGTGTGTGTAATCTGATGTACTACAACACGTTCTGTATGTGAAATGTGAATGTTCTCTCTAGTGTTTTTTATTTCGTAATGTCAGTAGCAATTTTGGTTTAACATTTTCACGCCTCCTCGTGGTTTCATGTGTGGACCATGCGCCACAACCTCCCATCCATTAATTTCGTCTACCCCTGGTCTGCATTCTGGCAATTAATTTCTCTAATTATTTTTTATTGTCTCATTCTGTTCTTGAAGCAATGATCGATTGAACAATGTTTTGCACTTATTCTACCCCACATGGTGGTTTTATGTGGTAACTTTTGACTCAGACTATTGAAGTACATGAAAAATCATGTTTAAACAATCAATGCTTGTATAAATGTGTATGACAAATGAAAATCTTCTGTATCTGAAATTCCTGTATCATCGAGCTTTTCAATAATGCCTTAAAATTAAGTGGCAAAGGACTGACAGGTGATGGAGACTCATGCAGCCCTTCCACATTTGAATCCTGTTTTCTGAATCAGCGTCTCCATTATCCCAGTGTTTGATCTGAGCTGAAGGCACTGGCTTGTAGCGCAGGTCACCTCTGGCCCCTGTGAAAATTATACGCATTTGTCCTTTGGTTTTGATCGTGAAGTTATAAATCACATTTGTTGATTAAAAATGCGTTGTGAGCTTACTTTAACTTTCGGTTCCTCCACTAAGCAAACAGGAGCCTTACATGATTTTAAACTTTAATTTTTGGGTTAATTATTGTAATGCAAAACTGAATCCGACGAGGCAGGGTATTGAAAGGCATCACAATGAAGATAAAACGATAAAACAATGGGATGCGTGAGTTCGAGGTCTCAGCAAAATGTTGCTACGAGAGGCTTTAGAAGCCAGAATAGAGTGACCTGGAATCCAGATTAACTAAGTGACCATGTAAAGACACAATTGGTTAAGGTGTTCGGAGGGGAAATCAGAATTAAATGATGTGCTCTCAATTTTGACATTGCTCCTTTTAGCACTGAGACATTGCTTTTATGTGACCAGTTACAGAGCATCTTTCTTTAATGCATAAAATCTGCAAAATATATGCAATGACGTGTATGTAATCAATCCTCAAGTATAATCCAGGTTGTATGGACTTTGTATAGTGAATTTTAATATTGTATGGCCGTACCAATATGTATTAATTATCAGAAGCCTTATAGTCGTCTACCCAAAGTGCTCCCTTAGACTACCCTTCACCTACCTGAACTTTACAAAGCATTAATAACTATATTTTGTTGCTTTTTTTATTTGTACCCTTTTTAAATAAAAATAGATTTGTACTGTATATTTGTACCTCTCTGTGAACTACTTAGGGCGTTTAAATGTGTTTTTTTTTTTTTTTTGCTGTCTTAATTCTATGTAAGGACACAAAGATATTGTATTTTTATTGTTACAGCTAACTTCTTGGAAATATTGCATTTATCATGTTTGTTAAACACGATATAATATATATATATATATATATATATAAAATAATATTACCAAACCTGCCTGATGTCATGTTTTTACTTTTTGCAACCCAAATCGGCTTTAAATGCAAAGTGCAGCTTAGTGAATCACCGAAGAACACGGCTGTTTAAAAATGTGAAGCTAGACAGGAGTGAGAGAGTGGCGTTCTTGGATCTGTATCCACACTGAGGTTATGACTTCACTTCAAGTCCATTTTGTGGTGCATCGCAACTCTGCCCTGGAAATAAGAATAACGAGCTCTTTGTGAGACACCCGTGTCCGTTTGGCACTGCGTTTGCTCAGCCGACGAAACACATAGATGGGGGAGAGCTATTTGTAGACAGGGTCAGCGTTTATTGTTCAACCTCTTCCCAATTTTGTAAAATGTCAGATGAATCTGCTAATTCAGTAACCAAATGACTTTCTGCAAATGAGCTTTTGGAAGTGTTATTAAAATGGCCACATCTTTTTGTCTTGGCCTTCGTTGACGCGTGTAAACAATCAGGCCACATCAAAAAGGCAATAGGTCCCTTTTCACAGAGGTAAGCAGGCATACAAAAAAACAGAACATCCATGACATGCAGTACTTCATTCACGCACTTCCCATTTCAAGATCAAGCGGTAGAGACAATGAATATTTCTTACATTAACACGGCAATACATAGCAACAGCAGTCTTTATATTTCAAGTTTTATTTAGTAGAAAATGGCTGGTGTGCGCCAACACATCCAGATTTTAAATAGAACCGTCAACATAAAAGAATCTATAGATTAGCGATCTATGCTGTAAATGGGCTGACCAGCCCGGTCTTTGAGGTCTGCACCCAATCATGAATCTCGCATGCATCCTGTGGAACCGCTCGCAGCTGAACGTGAACTGTTTTCCAAGGCTTTATAAAGCCCTCCTCCGCTTTACAGTGATACAGTTGCCTGAGTCACGAGTCCCCTGCAGATGAGTCCAGTTCCCTGTTCATGTCACATGCATAGCGATAGTGTCAAACAGGTCAATTCTGAGCACATCATTGCATAGTGATTCTAGCCAGTCAGTCATTTATAAACCTATAGCTTTCACAATCCTGGAGCAGTAAGTGCAAAGTAGGACGTTACTTTTATGCCCTCACTTCACTAAAAGAAGGCAACAGAAATTGTCACAGAAATACTTGTAAACCTTGTTGTTGACTGGAATGGAGTGGACTAAACAGATGTAGTACAGTACATCACTCTGTTATTTCAGAGGTATTTGCTGACGTGTTATAAGTTTCTATTGTAAAGGATTTGCCCAAAAATGGTAAACAGTAGATAAAGCTGCTGTAATCAAGCTTCTCGAAATATTTCAAATATCATTTAAATCTCAATATTCTGTAACCGTACTGATGCGTGAGTAACCCATACTGCAGAATGCACTGAACAGCAGGGAAGTTTCTGTAAAGAAAAAAAAAACGTTTACAAAATGTTTTATTTGAAAGACATTTCCATCTGTAAATGTAATGTAATGTTATTTACATCTATTTCCAAAAGTAGCCTTTGGGTCCAGGAGTATGAGAGCGCGAACTGGGACTCGGGGATGTGGGAGTCATAAGATTTCTATCCAAACAGGTGAGTGGAATTGTATAAATGCCAGCGGCAGATGCGGGCATGCAGAACCTGCCCGGACTGGTATTAGTCAACAATAAGACTGGTATAATGGGCCCTAGGAACTAAACTGCAAAACGAGAACCTGAGTAAATAGCAATCGTATTCCGGCGTCTATGAACCGTTGGATGAGTGCAGCTACATGCCAAGTACAATTTCACCAAATCAACGCTTTGATATCAATTCAGGTTTGCTTTCACATTCAGAACTCTCACCAACATCGATTACAGCAGCTTTATGATATACAGATTTTATTCATTACAGTCTAAGTTTTTTTATTTTTTTATAAATTGTGGAATTCGAATGTGCTCACTGTCACAGACTAAAAAGGTCCGTTTGCTGTCCTGCGGCGTTACTCGTGCAGACTATTTTAATTAAATTATGTATCTCAAAAGATCATGAAATCTAACACATATAAAATCACAACTTCTCCATTGACAAAGGCAATATTATCATTCATTCATTCGTTTATATACGGCTCAACTGTAGCAGCTAGCAGTCTGAGCTGCAGGGTCCCATTCCAATAAAATGTCACAAATGCAAACAGAACGGGCAAAAGAGGAGACTCGGCTGGTCAGGCGTAAGCAGACCACCTGTCTGAAATTGTTAGGATATTGTTAGCAGTGTAAACTGTGCAAAATGCAAAGTATGAAGCAGGTCAATGTGACCGAAAAGAGGAGAGTCGACTCGATGGAGGAGGTCTTCTCTGCCTTTCTTTCTCAGAACGGAAGGAGAACAGGGGGTCCTCGACATCCCTGAGAATTTTGACATAGTCGAAGATGTTTGTCTATGGACTTGATAACGGTGCTTTGCACAAGTCTGAAGTGATTTTCAGCAGTTTTAGCAGTGCAGCTTAACAGTACAGCACTCAACTGAATCTCACCTCTGCAGCTCAGACCCGACTAAAGGAGGAACTAGAAAGGCTTGCGGTGAGGTAGTTGTGGGCTGAGCTAGCAGAAAAAATAAGACAAACTCACAGAAAAACTTGGTAATTGAACTGGCAGGAGGGCAGCAGTGAGATGGATGTGGGAGTGTGAGAGCTTAGAATCCTGCCCTTGATGAATCCTTGTGCAAACACTTTGCCATTAGCTATCGGAATAAGTTAATAAAGTCTGAGATTGTAAGAAACTACTGGCTGACTGGCCCAAACTATTATCCGAACCACTGGCATTTTGTTCCGGCACTTTTCCACATGAACTCACAAAGTTATTGATCACAGGAAAGTGTAAACACTTCTTAAAATCTCTCCAGCACATTCCAAAGATTTTCATAAAGGTCAAAACTTGTGGACAGTTTGTTGAAATGATTCATAAACACTTCTTTCGCAAACTAAAATAAGTTCAATCCTGTTATATGCCAGTGCCATCAGAGATGAAATAAAGGGCTTGATGGGATAAACCAGCCGGAACATTTTATTATTGATTATTGTTGCTGAGCCTTATCAGTTGGATGGTAGATCTATTGTTCTAGAGCCAATGCTGTGAATTGTGCTTTAGACCAAAAAAAAAATGTAGAAGAACCTCTGTTTCTAAATCGTTAAACTTGTTTAGAGTAAGAGGCTTAAAAAATAGGCCAAAATATCCTGAGATGGCACTGAACACGATGGCACTGAATCGTTTAGCCACTTCAAGGTTCTACAGGGTCTTTTTAATACCAATGGTTGAATTTTAACGGTTAAAAGGATTATTAAATGCCGTTCTGGTCATACTGCTCCACCCTGTATGTAGGCCCTGAAATGAAGGAACATATTGATTCAATATGCACAGACTTAAAATATCACCTGTAAGTCATTTTCTGTATAAATTAAAGAATTTATGTTTGATAAAGTCGCTGAGCCAGGATCAAAACACGGAAGCAAACTGACCCCCAAAACTCAGCAGGTTTTGAATATCATGGCAATTTCATGAACATTCCATTGTCCACAGACGAGACAGACACGGGGTAAGGAAACTGAAAGAGGTTGACGTCAGCGGTGAGAGCGGCCACCGCGGCGGGGTCGTGCTCTATCTGGGCGCGCAGTGCCGGCTCGAGCTTCTCCAGACGCCGCTTTAGCCGTTTGGCTTCTCGTTCGCGCACCAATCGTGCCTGTCTCCTCTCAGGCGTCTCTGTGGCGCGCTTGAGCCGCATCGCCTCGCGGTCACGCTGCAACCTGCGCGCCCGCTGCTCCTGAGTCTCCTGCATGCGCTGCATGCGCTTGGCCTCTCGGTCACGCAGCCGACGCAGCTCACGTTCCTCGGGCGTCTCGCTCGCCCGTTTGCTCTTCTTTGCCACGCGCTCACGCTCCAACCGCTGCAGGCGCGCCTCTGTAGGCTCGTTCCTTCGTCGCGTGGCCCATCTTCTTAGGGAGGGCGATTGGTTGCCTGCCAGTTGCTGGTAGGCCACACAGCTGTTGCACACAAGCAACACGCCTGCAGGATACACAGGCATGGGGTGTAACAAGTCAGGGAGTGGGTTTAGGGGATCAGGAAAAGAGGACAGCGATGGACCTGAGGGAAGGACATTGCCAGGGCGTGAAGGCAGTGGGGGACCAGGGTTGGTATTAGGTATGGGCATGTGGCTCCCAGGTTGGTGCATGGGTTGATTGATGGAGCAGGCCTGATGTTCTGTTCTCCTCTCTAGGTCATTAGTAGAGCAGAGGAATTCTGTCAACTTTTCCCTGTTGTATGAAAACCAAGCAAGATGTTTTTATTTCAGCTTTAAAAAAAAAAAAAACGCTTTATACGTCTTAGGTACTGACCTGTTAATATTGTTGGTGTCTGTAAATCGAGCACCACATACTGCACAGTTAGACAGGCGGTCGTCAGAATGTATGAGAAGGTGGCGTCCCAATGAGCCCGGCGAGCTGAGGACGCGTCCACATACAGGGCACACGTAACTCTTACTGCCACCTACTGGAGAAGTGTGCTGCTCACATAGAGGTGTAACCAAACAAAGGAGAAAACAAATGTTATAACAGTCCTGTTAATCTAATAATGCTTATAGTCGTGGTGTTCTGAGCATGAACAGCATTAAAGGACAGCATCGAAGAGTAATTTGCAATAAAACCTTCATTCAATAAAATATTTTAAACACAACATAAAATAATAGTATTCTGTATTGGTTACAAAAATGCAGTTTGCTGACTCATTTAGTGCTATTGACCACATGTGTTACATCAGATGGCCAGAACTCCAGGAGAGATCATTTTATTTTAAACACAGGTCTGTTTCTGATTTATACATTGGATGAAATGCAAAGTGCTCGTTCTCACCTGGTAAACATGTGCAATGAGCTGCTCGGGGCTGCTGAATTCCAGTGTGCAAAGGGGACACATGAAATGGTTTCCCATCTCGATCTCGTTTTCCTTATGGACACCATGTGAAACGAAAAAAAAAATCAGAGGCATGTCACAAAACAGCATCGTTATTGAGGTCGCACAATTACAGAGCAGGATACTGTATTGTTATTCATGCTGAAAGGGAAAGATGAAATAGGTAAAAACGGTGAAACCAACTGAGAAACTACAGTGACTAACTGCACACCCACAATGTGTTCCCAGAGTATAAACACCCAGTAGGGGTAGGTAGTAAACTGTGAGTGTAAGTCTACACAATATCTGTTCTCTTTATGCTGCCAGTCCACTGTAGCTGCCAACAGTTATGAGAAGGCAATGGCAAAGCACTGGAGCAGTGAGTCAGATCGACTATTATTGGATGTGGATGAAAATTTGATGATGATGTTAATTCACTCTTCACTCATTTGGTTCATAATTATTTGAGAAAAAAAGGTTTTGGTCAGAACACAATCAGCTATCATACTAGGCAAGAAAAAAGAGCTCAGTTCTTAATCTTTAGTTCCAGACTTACCTGTTTCATGTCTTCGAAGTGAATCGAGCACTGCCTGCCTTTGTGACACGACATGTCGTCGACTGAGGAACTGGAAGAGTTCTCCTTGTCCAGGTCGCTGTCGCTGTCGTCTGAAAGGTAACGCCAATAATCTGTTAAAGGTTGAATAACGAAGCTTGCTTGCCAGATCATCACCATCCCTTTTCTTTCTAACTGCAGTGCTCACCAGTTAGGTCATCCTGCTCATCCAGCTCTTGGCAGGAGGGGTTTTCGGCAAAGTTGTCTTTAGTCTCCATCTCCGAAATGTTTCGTGGGCCTGAGAACCCTGTGGTCTGAAAAAGCCCTGATGATAAAGGGCAGAATTCCATGTAAATAATGCAGTCTCTAGAGTCCAATTTACTGTAACATAGATTCTATAGCATCTCTAGGTTTGTAGTTTGGTCATAAACCTCAATGTTTCACCAGGTTTTAAAGAACTTTTTAGGCAGCTATAAAATTATAATTGTGTTTTAAACAGGCCTTACATGCCAAAAATTGATCTTTAAATATTCTGGAGTGCTGGTTTTCCAAGAATAAGCTCAGAAAACTTGTTAGTGTTTTTAAACGTCTGTGTTAGAGGGCTCGGTGTTGCTTTGATAATTGTCTACCCATGAAACACAAGCACCACAGATTCTTGCACTGTGTAGCTACATGTGAGAACGTCATTATGAGCAGATGCACTGAACACTAAAAAACAATGTGCCCCCCCCACCCCCACCCCCCAACCATCTGAGAGGGTGTTATATCTGGATTGGGAAAGATGGACGAAATGTTCAACCAGGAACTGCCACAACAGACTGGCTCGACAGCTTCCAGGCAATGATTGATGTGAGAGATACCCATCCCCCCTGCAACTAGGCTCTGTCTGTACATCTGTCTATCTAGCCTCCTCTTTCCCTCCCTCCCTCCCTCCCTCCACCTCCCCCTGTCTCGCTGCCTCTCTCAGATGTTATCTCAGAGTCTGTGTGTCTGTACGCAGGAGATGACGCAGTGTCTGACCGATTCCAGACAAAGAGACAAACTCACCAGCCAGTAGGGAAAGAGTCGTTGTCGACCCAGGGTGGGGGTGGGTGGGGGTCAAAACACTATACAAAAGAGGCAGACAACAGCTAAACTCGAACACCAAATAAATAGGGGGAGTGTTTAAATTCAAGGCACCAAACTTCACTTACTTAGTGCAATCACAAACACAACAAAGTCAGGAACCTGCACAGGAAACACTTGGGTTGGTAAAAGGACATAGGTCTTGGCCCCACTGCTGTCTTTGGTAACAAAAAAAATAAAATTTGGTGTAACACAAAACAGCAAATAGAACAGTCTGGCCAAAAAAAGCTATGGTTTTGGACTTTTGGGTGTTATGACACTGGGTTTGCTTTAACTGGTCTGTTCATTGGCTTTGCAGTGGTATTTGAAATTATACTGAAATTTGTATGGAAGACGACACAGGTGTATTCCAAACTACAACGTCAAGATTCATCATCCTCATTTTGGGAAAGTAGGGTTCCGGGAATGTGAGGGTTTGATTTTACTGAATTGTTTTTCCTCATATCCTTTTACAAATCTCTGTGATGTGCTGGAGCGAACTACATAGAGTGG
Source organism: Corydoras maculifer (assembly GCA_019802435.1). NCBI lineage: Eukaryota > Metazoa > Chordata > Actinopteri > Siluriformes > Callichthyidae > Corydoras > Corydoras maculifer. Next base: position 518,573 of record JAFMOD010000434.1, read on the forward strand.
ATCCACCAAACCACCATCAATACCCGACTGTGGGCAAATTCTACCACAACTCTGAACAGAACAGACGTCCTGTGAGGTTGCATGAGGTTGTCAAAACAAAGCCACGACAAATGTGTGTCGTAACTAAAGTTAAAAGTGATCCAATAAAATATACGAGTCTGCAGCATTTTATGCCAGTTCACTGGACCTTGGGCATGTCTTTGTTTAAAACTACACCATGCCAACCTCCTGTTAACCCAACACCCAGCCAGCTCCCCAAAAAGCTTTAACCTGTAAGTCTCTATTTGTCCTCAATCAGAACATTTTGTACTTTGCTTCCTGCTCAGGAACACGACTCGAGCTCTACTTTGCAAGACATTTAACAAATTCTGTGAGACAAGTCAAGAAAAGATGCCGTCCAATCGCTATTGAAATTTGTTTAACAAATGTTAAATGCAAAATCTAAAAAAAACTGCTGGAAATATTACTCGGGTCTTCATCAAAAGTCACATCTGATAAAAAGGTTTGTGGTGAAATGGTGAATTAAGGACTGGGATCTTCTTAGGTTATAGTTAATCTTCCTACTGATTAATTATATTAATGTGACTATATATAACATATTTTAATCCATGCTATAAAAATTTCCCAAACAATTATATTTTGATTTGAATGTCCAGCAACTTCAGCAGATTTGAACTTCTTAATTGTTCAGTTTGTTCAGGTTTAATATTCGTTTGTTTAATATTCACTCCAGTGGAAAAGAGTTTCACGATCATTGAGGTCATGAGACTTCATAAAGACATATATTCTATGTTTCAACAATAATTATTTTAAAAGTAAAGGTGAGTCCTTTTTATTCAGCTTGAATATTTTACATAAATCGTTTTACACTCAATTTTGTATGATTATAATTCCTTTAGTAGTCCCAGAAATTGTTCTTTTAGAGTTTTGGGAAGACTAAGCGCTTATAAAAATGACCCAGTGAAAGAAGTAAAGCTTTTAAAATGAGCACAAAATGGTTTATTACAGTTATATAAACAAATAAAATGATTCTTTTTCCTTGAATACAAAAAATATATATATATATTTCGACTCGCCCCCCTTCAGTTAAATGAAGATTTTCACTGACTATAAAATATGTCATTTGCCCATTATTTATCAATCCACGTTGATGAACAAAAATCAAATTTTTGCCTGTAATCGATCTTTTGTGTGTAATGGCTTAAATTGCTTCAATGTGCTATAATAATAAAAGTACATTTGCAAGACTGTTGGCTTATTTTTAAGTTTGACAACAATCAGGATATCCATCCCAGCGTACTTTATATTTACTGTACTCTGCTTTACAGAGGAGCTGAGTGTTCATTATAATGTTATTACAACACTGTGGTAACAAACAGATTAAGTTATTAACAGATGTTTAGACAGCAGCAGCCTCGTTGCATTCACTTCTCCAGATGCTGCGTTCATATTAGTATTTGAATCCGAATCGTGAACATCATCAGGTATAATAATTTAATAATTTACCTGGGATACCTACAATTCACTTTGAACGGGTTGGTCTGTTTTCGTCTGGACATATTATTATTCCCCAGATGATTAAAAGTCCACTCTCCTCCTCGATCCGACAGTTCAGAAGCTTTGAGACATTTATTCTCGGGTCCCGCTGGCTATTCGGATTAAACGCGTTCTGGAGGAAAATGCGGATCGGAGATCGGAATAATCCGTCCGATCCCTCAATCAAACGCCTTATTCGGGATTCACGGCTGGCGTTGCGATTCGAACCATCGTTGTTTCCTAACGCGACCGTGCCGGGTCCGGGGGCTGATTGCAGCTTCGTGGGCTCTCGGAGACAAAAGCGCGTACCGGTTCCGATCCGTGCGCTTCCTCACCGCTGCAGCTCCGCCAGCGCACTGCGGGAGCGCCGCTCCGCCATTCACTGCTGTTTTCGTTTCTGAAGGAAACGCCGAAACGCATTGTGGGATGCGTGTACAGCCAACCACAGAGGACCAATCACTGATGCTCCATGTTAAAATGAACGAGACAAAATTAAGTATCAAAATTAAATTTTGTAACAAAACTACACTCTTTAATGTAAAATAAACTAAATTACTGACTCACAGTCTTTTACATCATTTATACACATTGTATCAGCATAAATTTATATATATTTGCACTCCCAAAAACATCCTATAATCAGCCGAATGCAAGCGATGTCGCATTAATTCATTTCTTCAAACCGTTTTATTATTTTTGATTTTATTAATGTCCGATGGATACGCGCCTTTTCAAATTACAGCCGCTAGAGGGCAACAGTCACGCTGTCAAAATGTATGTGGACAAATGAACAGCCAGGCGCTCGACAAGCATCCTGTCCTGAAATCTCAGTTCATCTGGAAGTGAAAGTGTTCTCAAATCAAAGACGTTATGGTCTCAGGGTTTCAACACACAGAGACCGCGTCTTTAGCAGGAAAGGCTTTGCTTATTATTAAAAGTTCTTCATCCTAAAAGTGTTAAGAGATCTTCAGAAACTCTTTAAGAAATTTTCAATGAACTTATTCAAAAACATTTAAAAAAACACGATCTTGCACATTTAGAAGTTAATGTGATTATGTTCTGCATTTAAATTCCATTTGTTTTACAAACAGGGTTGTAACTGCACTACGACATATAATGTATGATGTACTTCGATGTACTATAATGTATTATAATGTATAATGTTAATAGGTTTCTTAAACACTTAAGTATTTAAATATTTCCCTTCTTTTCAGTTCAATTCAGACCATTTACTGGTGCAACCCAATTAACTTCATTAACTTAGGTCTTCAGTAAAGCCAGGGACGGTGGTTTAGTGGTTTAGCACATTCTCCTCTTAGCGCTAGGGATTTCCGGGTTCGATTCCCCATCTGAGTGGAGTTTCCATGTTCTCCCCGTGTCCGTGTGGGTTTCCTCCAGGTTCTCCGGTTTCCTCCCACAGTCCAAAAACATGGATCAAGTCAATTGAGTTCTCCAAATTGCCCCATATAGAGTGTGTATGCATGTGTGTCTGTGTGTGAGTGAGTGTGTGTCCAGTGATAGATTGGCGCCCTGTCCTGGGTGTGTCTGCCCAGCGTCTGAAAGGTTCTCCCCTGGATGGGCATGGGGAACCCCCCCCCCCCCGCGCGACCCCAATAGAGGATAAAGCTGAAGATAATGAATGAATGAATGAATGAATGAATGAATGAATAGATGGATGGATTGATGGATGGATGGATGGATGGATGGATGGATGAATGGATGGATGGATGGATGGATGAATGGATGGATGGATGGATGGATGAATAGATGGATGGATGGATGAATGAATGAATAGATGGATGGATTGATGGATGGATGGATGGATGGATGGATGGATGGATGGATGAATGGATGGATGGATGGATGGATGAATGGATGGATGGATGAATGAATAGATGGATGGATTGATGGATTGATGGATGGATGGATGGATGGATGGATGTGTGGAGCCTGTAAAGCAGTGACTCTGTAAAGAAGTGCCACAACACTTCAGGCTGACGTCATCACTGACTGCCACGAGGTGAGGTACGGACCGCAGCACAACTCTTGAAGCGTCGGATTCTTCCGCCGTATTGACACGTAGCGGAATGTAGTAACTGCAGCTCTTCCGCCGTGTTATCGATTAAGCCTCAGACTCACCGACATAAATCTCTTAAAAGCCAATTGCCCTAACACGCTTAACGTTGCAACACTTAATATGAAGATTGTCGATGTGTCAAAATGCCATAAGTTGCTGAACTGGTGACTCTTTAAGAGCTTCCGGCTTATTACTAATTACGGCCACTCGATACAAACCCCCCCCCCCCCCCGGATTATTGCTCTAAATTAAGTTACCTGATTTCAGACAAGTTTATTATTTCAGAATAACACGTGTGGAATGTGTGGAAGTCGCTATATTACTCAGAGTTCCCCATTCAAATTAGTAATGAGTTTATTACTAGCACCGGAGTCGATTCACCAACTCCATGCGGGGAAAACAGGGAGTCGACTTCGGAGTTGTCGCTGTGTGTTGATAATTAAAAAAAAATAATAAAACAAAATAAAGATCTTTACACATCGGGAACGTGAACATGAGTGTGGGGGAGTGGGGGAGTGGGGGTCAGTCGTTGGAATTTGAGCACGGTTAAGGTCATTGAATTGTAACGTGTGCCTTTCAGCGGGGAGTCGGTTCAGCGAGTCTCGAGCGAACTCGGACCGCGCCGCTCTTCCACCTTGAAGAGTTCTGTAACCTTCCGCCTGCAGCAGAAGTGCTGAGGCTAGTGCATCCGCCATTTTGAATGTCTGCTCCCTTCCTCCCCAACGTCGCGAGTAGAGAAGGATTCCATTAAGGCCCTGGTTTCGTTACGGCCGGTGAGTACGAGATCACCCGCCATCTGCCGCGGGTTTGCTGTCCGCCGTGAGGCCAGGTCGAGCCCGTCCAAAAGTCCCGACACGGGTTCGTTTAAATGTCTTGAGTTCGGGAAGTGAGGCGCGAGCGCTTAGCTGCAGAAAGCTAAAGGGAGCGTAAGCGCCGCCGCGTCGGCTCCCGTGAGCGGCTGTCATCCCGCCTGTCACTGCGTCTCCTCGTCTAACCTCACCTTCGAAAAAAAACAAAACAAAACCGCTTTTCAACGGCCCGGTGATGTCCTTTTATTTATTGTGGAGGGGTCCGGGGATGGCCAGCGGTTGTGGTTCAGCTCCAGCTGGCTAACACGGATTGGCCCCGTAACAGGCGTGTCCGACCCGGGTTCACCAAGAGACTTCAACCGCGACCCACAATTTACAACCGGTTCTAAGTGCTCAGCCGGGTTAAGAAAGCTCTCCGGTTGTCAGCTTCAGAATAACTGTTATTCCGTAGTTAAACGGGATCGAGGGCCCTTGTCGTTAGCCTCTAGCTCACAGTAAGCGCAACGGAATGAGCAGCTACAGACTTAATACTTTATACCACAACAGTATGTCAGGTTTTAATGTCTCTCATTGCTCTTTTTGTGTGTATGAAGTGTAGCCTGATGTTTACCTGTGCACATTAGACTTTATTGTAAAATCCCAGTGTTTATACTGCTTTTTTTGCGGCAAAAATACTATAGCAATATGTTCCTTACTTACTCATTTACATTACTTTGGTCATTTATTGGACACTTTTATCCAAAGCGACTTACAAGGTGAGCACAGGGTTCATCACAACATCCCTGGAGCAATGAGGGTTAAGGGCCTTGCTCAAGGACCCACACTGGTAACTTCAGTGGACCTGGGATTTGAACCCACAACCTTCAGATTGATAACACAACACCCTAACCACTGAGCTACCGCACCCTCCACTTACTCCTAATACACCAGTATGTAGATAAATTGTCAGAATCACCTTTAAATTGTCAGCTATTAATATTATAGGCACACTAACATGCGTAATAATCAATGCCACATCCTGTTCCTTAGTAATAAGTAATGTATTACATGCTTTTGGTTTACATATCATTCATTCATTCATTCATTCATTCATTCATTATCTTCCGCTTAATCTTCTATTTGGGTCACGCTGGTGTTCCCCATGCCCACCCCGAGGAAAAGGTTTCAGGTAGATAACAACTAGTTGGATCTGTTTCCAAGTCCAGTTGAAATGGATCTTTATATGATTGATGCTACATACTGTCTTTATTGTTGTAATTGATATAAAATCATAAGAATGTCATATTTATGCAACTCATTCTTTACATGAAAACCTTGCACTTTTGTTCATTTAGAAACACTGCAGCCGAATATACTGCAGGTGCTAATGAGTTAATTCGGAGTTACTACACATAAACCATAGTTCCTTTTTTATTAATGCCAGTTTCCTATTTCACTGTGGCTCACTGCAGTGCTGTTTTAGGTTGTTTCATTGAAAACCTTGTAAAGTGCCTTGATATTTTAGTATTTTATACACATTAAAAGTGTAGGGATGCAGTATTTTGTGAATGAAGTGAACATTTCAATATGAATCTGGAACAGGTGGATAATTTAGTAGGAGTTTTGTGTAGGAGTTAATCACATTAACTATCTGTAATAGTACTATGCTGCCATGCTTAAAAAAAACATAGCATTAGGAAGTTCAGATTCGATCTATCATTAACTCACTGTTATAGTCCAAACAGGTAGACAGCTGGCTTATGCAATGTCACTTGACAGGGGATGGTGATCGGGTTACTTTAAATGCTTGCACCTGCAAGAAGCAGTGAAATTTTGTCGATGCAGCATATAGAAGTTTGTGGTTTGTTAATCTTAATTTAATTTTTGATTTCTAGTCATGTGACCGAACCCAACTACCCGCCTTAGGTTTCACTAATGAGTAAAACCTAAAAGTTATCTGCTTGGCTGCTTGTATTAACATAAAGTCTTTCAGTGCAGCGTAGTGGAGTATTTGCATGGCCGATGTTTGAGCGCCTTTGTAACATTAAACCAGGATGCAATATGAAATGCACGGCCTTATAATTGTAGTTTTTTTAAAAAACATAACTTTGTGTCAGGTAAACGTCATATATTTTTACGTTATATAGTAATTGTACTGAAGTCTGATTTTTGGTAGTGCTCTGACCTAGTTCAGTAAAAAATAAAGGAAGCAGTACTAAATGTGTTCTGTTTTGACCCATGGGAACATGATGTTTTTGTTCTTGTGCTGGTTGCTAGGCTTGTTTTCTTTGATCACCTCTGCATAGGTACCTGTGGCCTGTTAAGGTGACTTATCAAACTCCATCTGGGAGAAATGCATGTACTTACCTAATGAGCACTTACTGTATAGTATATAAGTATTTATGTCACATGGTTTTATTTGCATATTATTATTATTATTTTTTATAAAAGTCTTTATTCAACAAACAGAAAAAAATAATAAAATGGTGGGTGATTAAAGGTAGATTTTATTCAGTCCTAATCTGGTGTTTTTTTACATATTGTTTAAGAGTGGAACCTGTTATTGCTGTGAAGGGGGATTGAATTAGAATGGCATATGATAAAAAGTTCCTGTAGGTATAATATGTAAATGTCCCAATGCACAGATGTTTACTGGCTGGATCTCATCTGTTTGTTTTGATCATGCAATAAAGTGAGTTAGTAAAAACCATCTTAATAGTGTAAGTTAGACCTGTCTGTAATCGTACCACCGCGCATGTGCCTCTTAAATATTTAATTAAGACTACAGTACAATGAAACCTTAGTGCTCCTCTCTAAAGGCTCCTGAGGAGGGATTGGAATTTCACATGCCTGTTCATTGTTTATCCATTTGGTTGCGTGTTGTATTAATCAAATTAAATTGAGGCTTGGTCATGAGTGCTTTAGATGTTTTTTGTTTTACTTATATTACTGGTGCTACCTGCTTTTTCAGCTGGCTGCACCTGTAGGTGATTTGTAGAGTTTTTTTTATTTTATTTTTTATTTTATTTTATTTTATTTTATTTTTTTACTGGCTCGTTTAGCATCTCACTACCTTTTATAATCTTTTGTCAGAATCACTGGTTTTCTATTTTTCTATCTCCTTCAGCTGATTTTCACCTGCAATGCAAATCTGTTCAGACCTTAAACCGGTTTGTCATGGTTGCTAATTTGATCTTTTATTCTATACATTGCTCTTTTAGCCTTGACTGCTTGTGTTGTATTGTACTGTATCTGAGCGAACACTTGACTGAAATAGATGCATTATTTGCAGAGGATGCCAGCTCCGATTAGACTGCGGGAGCTGATCCGGACCATTCGGACAGCTCGAACCCAGGCAGAGGAGCGGGAGATGATCCAGAAAGAGTGTGCTGCAATCCGTTCATCTTTCAGGGAAGAAGACAATACTTACAGATGTAGAAATGTGGCTAAGCTGCTGTACATGCACATGTTGGGCTACCCAGCACATTTCGGGCAGGTAAATAACAAGCATCTTCAGATACCCAGACATCAGTGGAGACTGAGGTTCTTTATCTGCAAATATTTTTTGTTACAGCTGGAATGTCTAAAGTTGATTGCATCACAGAAGTTCACAGATAAAAGAATAGGATATTTGGGGGCCATGCTGCTGCTGGATGAGAGACAGGATGTTCATCTACTAATGACAAACTGCATTAAGAAGTAAGTGTGTAACTGCTCGGCTGACTTCGATTTTGACGTGTCTTGCCTTATAAAATGATTTTTTTTTTTACTCTGCATTGCAGCGATCTCAACCACAGTACGCAGTATGTTCAGGGACTGGCCTTGTGCACTTTGGGCTGTATGGGTTCATCAGAAATGTGTCGTGATCTCGCTGGGGAGGTTGAAAAGCTTCTTAAAACATCAAATTCATACTTAAGAAAAAAGGTATTGTATATTGTGCTCCTGAATGTTATAAGTTTTCAATTAGGGCTGCAACTTATGACTATTAAAATGTCATTAATAATTAATCTTCATTAATTTATTGAGCAGTCGGAATTCAAAGAACAAAATTGACATCATTGGATATTTTTGGATGTCTTAAGAGTTACAATTATTCGATTTAAAGTTGCAGCTCTAAAATTGTTGAACATGAACACTTGAACTAACATCAGTGACTTGCAGGCGGCATTGTGTGCGGTCCATGTCATTCGCAAGGTCCCAGAATTGATGGAGATGTTCTTGCCTGCAACAAAAAACTTGCTGAGTGAGAAGAATCATGGTAAGACCGAAAGAGACCAATTTTGTCATCTGTCTAAACAATCTGTGCTTTAAATCTAACTACATCTGTTCCTCTGTTTTGTGAACAGGGGTTCTGCACACGTCTGTTGTTTTACTCACCGAAATGTGTGAAAGAAGTCCAGACATGCTCAGTCACTTTAGAAAGGTACATAGTCTTTGATTTTTCAAGGCTTTTTTTAAAGGATGAAATTGATGATGCATGTAATTTTGTTACTGTTAGGTGAAAATAACAGGTTTGATAAACTAGATCTTAGATTTCAGGCTTATTTCTATCTATACCAGAGTGACCACCTCTCAAACCCATGATCGTAACAAATACTTTGAGCTCTTCTCTAAAAGTGACCTCTTTTCCAGTTCCCTCCCCCCTAACATCTACTTCATATTTTTCTGTCATTTGTCTGGTACAATTCCTGCATTGTGTTAGAATGAGAAGGTAAGAGGACATTCTGGTTTCATAGCTGGTGCATGCAGACTTCACCGTGGTCACTGTAGCTGTAGTCCTTTTTAAGTTAAACTGCACCTTTTCTGTCTTTTTTTTTTTCCCCTTTACTTGTTAATTCTTTTCAGTTTGATTTTAGGACTGGGCGATAGGATGATTGAACCGTTTTGTTGCAGTGTGTAATATAACAGTTTTTATATTGAAACACTAGAAGAAGAAAAGCAAGAGAGCTGAACAGTCAGGTCACGGAAGGAAAATTGTGTTTATGAACTGCAGTTAGGTTTTCAGTCCTACACTTTTGATGTAAACTCAAGTAAAACTACAAAATGCAGTTATTAAAAAAATCTTTGAGGTAAATAACTGTCTATAGAACTGCAGCTGTTTCTGTGAAAGTGATTTTTCATTTTTCTCGCCTAGTGATTTGTGTAGGATGAATGTAAAACTATAAACTAAATGGGTAGCACTACAGATTTTATTCAGATAATTGTAAACATGTAGTTTAATAGGGTTGTACATATAAATGATTTAATTCAGTATTGGGTCACTCATCTATTTTTATTAAAACATTTTCTTATTTTATTTTCTTTTTTCTCCCCGATGTTTCAGATATCGCCCAGGCCTATTTGGTTTTAATAGCATCACTAAACTACTTAATTTCTCGACTTTTCTTCGGTGTTTTGTTCACCATTGTTAATAACCATTGTTAATTTGTTCATTTTTTGAAGTACACAAAATCTAAAATGAAAATGATCAGATATATATCAATACACCTATGATTAAAGCAATCAGGATTAGTCACATAAAATGATAAGTGTTTAATTCACTTTTCTATATAAAAAAAATCCTTACCAAATGTGCTGAGAAAAATCAACTGTTGCTATGATTTTCACCCCATTGTGTTTCTTTACCCCTGTACTGCGTGTTTGTGTATTTCTTTCAGAAATGCAGAATTAAATATGCTCAACACTGAGTTTTGGTGGGTTTATTGTTCCCTGTCTCTTTTCTTCAGCTGGTTCCTCAATTAGTGAGAATTCTCAAGAACCTCATCATGTCCGGTTACTCTCCTGAGCATGATGTTTCTGGGATCAGTGATCCTTTCCTGCAGGTATACATTTTCCAGTGTTTTATTTGAATTGTACATAAGATATCATGGCCTTTGAAAGTGATAATTATAAAACAGTTGACTAATATTTAATATAGATTTTATTTAAGGAAGCTGCATGATGTGGTAAATACCTGAGTCATAGTGCACATACCACTAGGGCTTAGCATTTGTGGGGGTTTGCACTCAATTTATTGATGGTACGACGAGATGACTCATCGTAGAGAAACTGTGTTTTTATGTTCTTGCTTATTTGGGGTGCAATATGTTTTTAGCCTCTTTCTAATCACTATTATAATTTTGCAAACAATTCATCCTCATTTTGTTCAAGTGTAAATGTAGGCACAGCCAATTCATATTTGTTTACAATTGTCTGTGTATCATATGCCACATCCTGGCTGGTCACGGTCATTCAGATAAACTACTAAGATACATAAGATACTACTAAATTTGACAAACCCAAACCAATTAAGGAAGCTTTGTTTTTTTAATTTCCAGTGATGACACTTCATATATAAACATAAATATCTAAATTAAAATTGCAAATGTTGGACTGTAAGTTTTATTCCATGTTTTGTATTCAGGTGCGGATATTAAGGCTACTGAGGATTTTAGGAAAAGGTGACGATGATTCTAGTGAAGCGATGAATGACATTCTTGCACAGGTAAAACATCTTAAGTGCTCAGCTGGAACATTTTTTTTTGGCTGGATGATGATAAAACGAGTGATCCATCGTCAGATGATGACCCTGTTGACTCTTTGTTTCTGACAGCATACCCTGCAGCATTAAGAATTACTCCTTAATGTAATGGTAGACTAAGCTTTTAAATAGATTCATGATACCTGATTTATAATTCAATATTGTCATGATTTAATAAGGTCCTGCAGCTTAAAAGGACTACTTGAACCATAGATGGTAATACAGCTTTACTATTTTAGGTTGCAACAAACACAGAGACGAGTAAAAATGTGGGTAATGCGATCCTGTACGAAACGGTCCTCACCATCATGGACATAAAATCAGAGAGTGGATTAAGGGTGAGTAGTGTGTGGTTTTGGGGTTACTTTAGTTCTACACAAGCACATGTAATGTTTTATTAATCCACATAAGTATGAGATACAAAAAAAATCCTGTTTTTACATGATTGCAGGTTTTGGCCATTAATATTCTGGGACGTTTTCTTCTCAACAATGATAAAAACATCAGGTAGCTTCATTATTTTTATGTTTATCACATGCTTTGTAACAAAACATGCCTGTGTTTTATTACATGATTACTGATAATGGAGTCTGTAATTTTGTTTAGGACAATCAGACCTGAAAACTTCTTAAAAATAGTTTGAATAACGCCAAACCTTTTCACTCTTCTTATTTCTTTAGATATGTGGCTCTGACGTCTTTGCTGAAAACGGTCCAGACGGACCACAATGCAGTGCAAAGGCATCGGAGTACCATTGTGGACTGTCTGAAAGACCTTGATGTATCCATCAAACGGTATTTCAACACACTACCTGCTTATTTTCACTCCTGTTTCATCTAAATGGTGCAGATTGAATGGACTGCCTGTGGTTTGTCCTCCTACACAGACGTGCGATGGAGCTGAGCTTTGCCCTCGTGAATGGAAATAACATCAGAGGCATGATGAAGGAGCTGCTGTATTTTCTAGATTCCTGCGACCCTGAGTTTAAAGCAGACTGCGCTTCAGGAGTTTTTCTTGCTGCTGAGAAGTATGTCTTGTACTTAACTGTAGTGTGTCTGGTACTGATCAGTTTTAGCTTGAATAGCTTAACCAACCACAATGGAATAAAGTTAAACGTAAACATGCATGAGGTTAGTATGAGGTTGTAGATTTGATGCTGAATGAGGATACAATGAGTGATCCATCGTCAGAGCCTGACTCTGTTGATACATTTTTATCTGACAGCATGACATGAAATATTAAAGAGATTTCAGCTGGACCTTAATGAAAGGATAATGGTTGAAGCCATTTGCCACAAAGCCATAAATGTCTGCTGGACTGGCATTTTACTGTGAACCTGATTAGAATGAGCATGAACTTGCAGCTCACCACACAGCCATTGTTTATAGATTTAATCAAACCAAATTAAATGATGTGTGTATTTACTTTGTGTTCTTTTCTTCTTTTTTCAGATATGCACCATCTAAAAGGTGGCACATAGATACCATTATGAGGGTGTTGACAACGGTAAAAATCCCACTCAATTACTCGATCAGGGATTCATTTTATTCACTTAGTTTTACTATGAAATATTTCAGTGGTAGTTAATTAGAGGAAGTATAATCAACTGAAAATGAGAAAAACTTGCTGTTGAGTGATGAGGATAATGAGTGATCCATCGACTGAAAACAGCAGATGACTTCATTAAATCTGACAACAGCTTTACAGTTAATAATTTATATGTGAATTTAAGTACCGTTGTTCATTAGATTGCACCATGCATTGTTTTTGCATCATCATTGCGATGGATGTGAAATAAGAAGTAGGCATCTGTTTTAACCTTGAGTACAGAGAATCGGATCCCTAATAATTTAATAATAATAAAAAATTATATTTTTCCTAAAGTAAAATAGAAAACAAAATCCATAATTGTTTTTAGAAATTATTTTTGATTGTTACAGGCAGGAAGTTACGTCCGAGATGACTCTGTCCCAAACCTCATCCAGCTCATCACAAACAGTGTGGAGATGCACGCATACACTGTGCAAAGACTTTACAAAGCTCTGCTGGATGATATTTCACAGGTAAACTGCAATGTTATGTTTGAGGCTTGTATCTGTAGCTTTTAATTATATATATATATATATATATATATATATATATATATATATATATATATATATATATATATATATATATATATATATATATATATATATAATGTATATGTACTTGTTTGATGTCCTAAGCTTCTTTTCAGCCATTTAGCATTTTATCTCATAGTAATCAACAATCATAAAAACAAATTTAATTTCTGATTAGTTAATAATGAAATTTGGTGTTCTGTTATTACCTTATGATGCACTATGTCTGTTTACACTGTTATTGTGTGGCAGCAAAGTCAGGTCAGTTCTTTATTCCGTCGTCTTGAGGTACAAAGCAGCGCAATAACCCAGATTGTCTATAGCTTTCTGGTTATTATTGTACAATAAACCTCTTAAGGATGGCTCAGGACGCCTCTGCTAGAAGTCCTTTATCGTTTTAGGGTTTATTTTGCAGTTATAAACAGGAAATAATTTATTAAATACATGTTTCTTGTGAATCTGTTTTTATTTTAAAGCAACCCCTGGTGCAGGTGGCATCATGGTGCATAGGAGAGTATGGAGACCTGCTAGTTTCAGGCCAGTGTGAGGAGGAGGAGCCTATTCAAGTAATTATGAGTTTTTATTTTATTTTTTCTCCATCTAATTCATTTAAGACTGTATTCACATGAAGTGAGACAGCAAATAGTTTGTTTTACTTGGTGTGAAACACACGGACAAAATGTTTTTAACTAACTTTTACGGCACACAGGTTTCAGAAGATGAGGTGTTGGATGTTTTGGAAGGTCTCCTTGTCTCCAATTTGTCGACCCCTGTGACCCGAGGTTACTCTTTGACTGCTATAATGAAGTTGTCCACTCGTTTCAGTGGTGTAAAGTAAGTGAAGATGTGTTTGGAATTAATAATGTTAAATAATGCTTAATTCATTGCTTAAAGCAGTTGTTGTTTTTTCTTATTGTCCCTGATTCTGGTAGTCGAATAAAGAAGGTGGTATCAATTTATGGAAGCAGTATAGATGTGGAGTTGCAACAGAGAGCTGTTGAATACAATGCACTTTTCAAGAAATATGATCACATGAGGTAAGAGCTCAGCAGCCCGATCTACACATTACCTCCAAAGCTTTAGTTACAAATCATAATCCTGAGAGGTCCAACCCTCTTTAATATACTTGTAGTAATCTTTCTTGCTTTTTTTTTGTCTTTTGTCATTGTTGTTAAGGCCTGCTTTGTTGGAGAGAATGCCCATAATGGAAAAAACTGCCACTAACGGCCCTACAGAGATTGTACAGACCAATGGAGAGACAGAATCAACTACACTGGACACGAAACTCCCACCCAGCATCACTCAAACAAATCAGGTGGGATTCTTGCATGTCTTTTATCAATCCCTATAAATCACTAGAAGTTATTAGCAGCTGACATATTGTATCTATGGAAAACAACATCTGTCTTGGTTTTCAGTTAGTAAAACTATTAATTTTTTAGAAGCCCCGCGTGTTTGTACCCCCATTGTGCTGTACTATATGGATGGATTCAGGTGGGGGGAATTGTAGTTGCTGGAGTAAGAAATGAATTGAAGGTTGGAGAAATAGATAGATAGGGTGTGTTTGTTATAACATTTTGTTGGTTAATCCTATTTATCCTTATACATTAACTTTTTTTCTAGGCAAATGATTTGTTAGACTTGCTTGGAGGCAATGACGTTCCTGTAATCCAGACATCTCTGCCCACTAAGCCTGTCTCAACCGGCGGAGCACTGCTGGACCTCCTGGGTGATCTTTCTCTGTCAGGTCTGTCTTCCTGTCTTATATAAAACTCGTTTTTATTTTGCTCTCCGGTTCCTTAATCTTTATTTCTATAGAAAGCTTCAAATGACATGTTTTGTTTTATTTACAGGTGGTGCCACAACCCCCACCCCCACCCCTGCACCTGCTGTACAGGTGTCCCAGACCCCATTCCTCCTGGATGGCCTGTCCTCACAACCTCTATTCAATGACTCTACTGCAGGTGAGCTCTCTGCCTAGTTTTTCAGCATATTAATCATAGTTCTTCAAAAAAAAAAACACACAATCTGACTGTCGTTGCACTTTTACAGCCATTCCTCCGATGACTGCCTACAACAAAAATGGCCTGAAAATTGAATTCACATTCGAGCGGTCCAATCCAAACCCCAACATTTCGGTCATTACCATCCACGCCTCCAACTCCTCCGAGGCTGACATGACTGATTTTGTGTTCCAGGCTGCAGTACCAAAGGTTTGGTCTTTCATCAGGCAGTTAAAAATGGATACCTCACAGAAATTGGATTAACAAAATAGATACAAGTAAAATGTTTTCAGTGCTGTATGTAATTGTGCTTTCAGACATTCCAGCTGCAACTTCTCTCCCCCAGCAGTAATGTAATCCCAGCACTCAACCAGGGAAACGTCACACAAGTGATAAGGGTTCTTAACCCTCAAAAGGTAGAACCTGTGGGTTTTACACTTCTGTCCTTGTAAATATATTTTTTAAAGAAAATGTAAAACATACTTTTTTTCTAAATTACAGCAACAGCTGCGAATGCGTATCAAGCTGACATACACCTACAAAGGCGCTCCTGTACAAGACATGGCCGAAGTCAACAACTTCCCCCCTCAGTCATGGCAGTGATGGTGTTCTCTCAATCTTTAAGACCCACCCCCACCCCGTTAAGGGAACTATGGGAAAGAACGCCCTTCCCCATCCCGAATGGCCCTCCGTGACATCACTGCACATCGCTGATCTGGGGTTGCATGGGAAGCAGTGGAATTTTCCTAATACATAAAGAGCTGGTATGAAGGCCGTGATGATTAAGATGACAATGATGAACACTCCCTTTCTTGGTTTTGCCTTACCCCGTCTGTCTGTTTTTCTGTATTTTTGTTTGGGAATTAGCACATCACCTCCTTTTCTCACTCTCACACAGGTGTGCACACACACACACACACACACACACACCAAGCTGGCCCTGATCTGGAATATATTATTAATTGATAATCTGAAGGGAAGCTTACTGTATGAGCACTTGATTGGGTGTGATTTTTATTCTCAGTAGGTAATGGGCTTGGGTCATTGTTTTTTTGTTTTGTTGTTTTAAATATGAAAATTGAACAATGAACTTAGTCACGTGGCTTGTGATGGGATTTGAAATATGTGTGGCGTCTTATCTCTTAATCACAAGCACTGATGTTTATATAGGGTTTAGTTAGGATTCAGTTTAAAGGGAAACGTTGATATTTTTTAACCTTGGCCACCTTATTCCATCTTTTAATTTTTGAAAGTAATGTAATCTGAGTTGATGCAGGATGACAAAACCAGCAACTGCACAACATGGAAACATTTAACATTGCAGTTAATGACTTTCTGACCTTTTTCTTATCTCTCAGACGCTGCACAAACACAGCTTGTGTAGTTGATTATCTAAGAAACCTGTTACCTGTTTTTTGTGTGTATAAATTAAGAGATCGTATAGACTGTCATCAGTAAATAAAGCGGTTAAATAGGATGCTGCATTTTAGAGAAGGTGGGAAAAGTTATTTTGTTTGAAGTAAATATGCACTGGTCTGTCTATAAAGGTCTATTGCCATATGCCTCATATGGTAAAAATCTGACATTAAAAAGATGGAAAAACACGGCTTATGGTAAAATATATGTTTCCTTTTGACTTGCAATCCTTACAGTACAAAATTAGCATTTTAGAGTTTCTTCCTTAATCCTTTATTATAAACTATTACAGAACATCTCTGCTTTATTTCTATATAGACTGGGAACTAATAGAAATGTTCAAGCTTGCCTAAAATGATGCACCTGGTTATTATTTAGTGCATTTATCAGGCCACCACACTTGATTGGGTGAACTGGTGATCTAGAGAGGCAGATGTGAAGGTGGTCTGCAAAAGGCCTAAACATACACTGTATACGACCTCCATCGTGAATGTAGTGACATGCACTGATTTTTTTTTTTTTTTTTTTTGGGCCGTTGCTTCCAGCTTTTATTTTAAATCATTGTGCCTTTTTTCAATTGAAAAGCCGAACACTTTTGCCCAGATGTCTCGAGATGTAACATTGCAAAATAGCAAGTATGAACATTTCTGTAGATTGGAGGTTGTCACCTTTTTGTTTCATTTAAAAAGAAAATTATTATTATTATTATTATTTTGTGCCACACTAGCGGGTGTCAGTCATGCGTGCTGTGGGTGTGTAACTATTGTCCCCTCTTCTTTCGGAGGACTGGTAACAAGTAACTTAAATACCTCGCAAGTTTTTACAGCTGGGCAACAGCACCATGGTAACCCACTGCATCCAAAACCATCTTCAGGATAACAATATCCTCCATACGAACACATCAGTACCAACAAATTAACAGTCTGTCCTGCTGCTTCATCACATTTTTCAGTTAAAAACAGTCCAGATTTTGCAGCTTTGCATTTGTGTTGTCTTATTGGAGTTTGATGACCAAATCTAAAGTGTTTCTATAATTATATTGAGCAGTGTGTGTATATGTGGAAAGAAAGACTGCATATTCTGTTAGTTCTTTTCCTGTGGGTTTGGGTCTCTGAGGGTTTTTGTACATATTGAGGGCTTTTAAGATTCTTCATCAGCTGTCGTTTTCTTTCACTTTTTTCAGTTCTCAAATTTATTTTCTAAAATTTTCTTCTCATAGTTCACAATAATAACACCGACTCGTAGTCCAAGGCTGTCCCTGTTTAATTGTTTATTCGGAAGAACTTGTAATATCTGCTGCCTGTACATTGTATATAATTGTAAAAGACTACAAACTTCTAATCCAGTAAAGTCCAGTTTAAAGATCTGTGGAGATTAGTTACTTGGACTTGTACAAAATTGTAAAGAATCAAGCTGCTGTTCCTTCTCTTCTGATTCCATGCTTTGATCTTCTGTCTATTGGAATGTTTTTTTTTTCCCCCTTTTTTTTTTTTTTGATGCACAACTTCAAAGCAAAGAAAGGACGCAGGACAATAAGGTCCTCTGTACTGCTTCATCATCGTCATGCTCCTTTTGCTTAAAATGTAATCCCTTATGAGTGCTTTTGTAATTTAGCTGTTCCAATAAGTTATTTTTATTTAAATAATGAGTCCCCAGCTACAAAATGAACAGATTTCCTCTCCATATGAAACCAGACTTCTGCTCTTGGTCCACTGTGTGTTGGAACTAGTAGCAATTTTGGCTTTCTGTCAGTAGAACGACTCTGATGAAGCAGAATTAAGGGGTGGCATTTCATCCACATGGATCTGTGTAAAGCTGCAGTACACAGCTCTTTGATTTAATTTCATTTTCACTTCTAATATACAAAACATATTTCAGTCATGTGATACAGGTTGCAGTTCTACCACAAACTCGGAAGAACCAAACCAAAGTATGCATGAACCAAATGGGAATTTTTATACATAAAGACTTTTTTTTTTCCAGAATATTTGAACTCTGCAGTTCTATAAATCCATTAGTCGTGTACTGTAGCTTTACTGAATCAGATCCACTTCAGGCTTAATAAAAGATGGTGACCAACTTTGTTAAGTGTTTAGTTATTTATAGAGAGTAAGAATAATTAAGAAAATAAAACCCAATAAATGTTGCAGCGTTTTTTTTTTTTTTTTTTTTTTTTAATTCCCTCATAACGCTGTGTATATTTGAGTTTGGAGAAAGAGTGACACTCTGAGATTTGGTGCACGACCTCGCTGCTCTGTTTAGCCATTCTATCTGCAAGACGTTTTCAAGCTGCATGTGAAAACCGAATATTTCTTACTTTTACTCTTTCTGTAATTAAAAAAAAAAATCCTGTATCGCAAAAGACCATGTGATTCTTAAGGTAAATTCCACTTCAATTTCATTTCAGTTTTAAAATGACTATATACCCATTTGGGAAATGTATAGTTCTGTACTCTTTATGTGGAATGAATACAAGAGTCCCATACCACTCTCATTCCCCTCCAGAGCATTCGGATGTTGTCATTTTATCCTGCATCACCTGCTTGGATGAGCATCTTTTCCATTCAAATCTCAAGTTTGTAGCCTGTGCAAACATCTTTTGGACTTTTCTCTACACCGGTGGTTCCTCTGCGGTCATGTTTTATGCTGCCTGTCTGACCGGTAAAGGGTGAGAAGAGGGGGTTATACTGTTAATGTTATTTTCTTTCTTTTTTTCCCCCACATCACGTTTGACATGCTGAGTTGAATCAGTGTCCCATGTCTACAAGGAGCGAGTGATGGACTGAACATAATTTACAATGAATGAAAATAACTTAATCTATAACATGGGATATTTTAGACTTATGCTGTGTATTATTGTCTTTGGGTTGGAGAAAATGATGACCAAGAGAAATAAAAAAAATAAAACCTTACAAATGGATATCGAATTATTTTCATAACATGGTTTTATAAAGATATTTTTATATTAAAATGGCTAATAAACCTTTAAGTGAATCATTGCCTATTCAGCAGCTTAATGTATGCTATTTAACGGGTACTGTAGTAGCAATGCCCTCTAGTGGTGGTTTGGGCAAACGACTCCAGCCGTCGGGAAGATTTCTGCAGTTCCAGTGATGCTCAATCGGTAAAGAAATTCAATAAAGGCCTTATATCATTATTAGATGGCTTTTTGATGGCTTACTCATATTCTTATTAGATGGCTTTGTAACATTTATAGTTTTTAATAAAATTAAGTTTAAAAATTCAAAAATCCCCATAGAAATGAATGGGGCTGATTTTTGAATGGCCATAACTCGGCCATTTTTAGAGCTACAGCTACGAAACTTCACAGACTTAGACGGGGGGTAAATCTCTGCAAAAATCCAAATTTGTAGAAAGATTGGACTTTCCGTTTTTAGTTTTCGAGTTATGAGCGTTTGTTTGGCAGGAGTGCCTGAAATGCTCCCATAGACTTTCACTATAGCGGCTGTCAGATAAATCTTCTAAGTTTTTAAATCGTCATAACTCGGTCATTTCTTCATATTATCATATTACACCAGAATAATCCCCAAACGGTCAAGTTTGTAATGATGTCTTTGGTTAAGCGATAGGTGAAAGATTTTTCGAGTTATGAGCGTTTGTTTGGAGTAAGGAAAAACCGGATTATTTGACTGATATGAGAATGAGGCTCTTCTGTGAGGGGGTTGTGCAGCGCGCGGCGTGCAGCAGGGTGTCATATTTGAAAACAGCAACAGGGCTTTAGTTTAAATGCCACTTTCTCCGAATTTTAACCCCTTCATGGGCCCAGCATTCAAAGCCATCTCCGTAGATCCTACTGAAAATACAAGTCTAGTTATTACTATTATTTTTAAAGGTATCATTCTACCATTAATATAATAATAATAATAATAATAATAATGATAATAATAATAGCGGCACGGTGGCTTAGTGGTTAGCACATTCGCCTCTCAGCGCTAGGGATTCCTGGTTCGAATCCCCATCTGGGTGGAGTTTCCATGTTCTCCCCGTGTCTGCGTGGGTTTCCTCCGGGTTCTCCGGTTTCCTCCCACAGTCCAAAAACATGGATCAAGTTAATTGAGTTCTCAAAATTGCCCCATTTAGAGTGTGTATGAGTGAATGAGTGTGTGCCCAGCGATGGATTGGCGCCCTGTCCTGGGTCTATCTGCCCAGCGCCCGAGACGTTCTCCCCTGGATGGGCATGGGGAACCCCACCACAACCCTAATAGAGGATAAGCGGGAGATAATGAATGAATGAATGAATGAATGAATGATAATAATAATAATAATAATAATAATAATAATAATAATAATAATAATAATAATAATGGAATTTTATTTATAAGCGCCTTTCAACATATATATATATATATTCTTAATGAATGAATAAGTCGTAAAAATATTTTTTATTTTTATTAATTTTTTTATTTCTTTAAAGAAAAACCGTGGCCTTAAATGGAAATGTTAAATTCATATATTAGCTATGAACAGTGATGAAGTACAGCTTCGTAACAACCAATTGTAGCAACCGCCACTAGAGTGAGACATTTCCCATCAGCACCTGCGGCCGCGATACGGACTTTCTACAAGTTCATGTTTCTTTTATAAAGAATTTATATTAAGATCGCTAATACAGGTTGCATTATACATCTTTGTGTGTGCATTATGGGAGGTTTTTTTGGTAACATGTTTACAGGTTACCAGTTTCTTGTCGTTTGTTGTGTATGATGGAGTTCCCGCTTTCGAAAATCGCTCGTCTTGCCTTAATATGCATGTATTTTCGTTCTACATTCATCAAAGGACATCAAAGCGCGCCGCCGGCTGATTGGCGGTAGACGAGACTGACAGCTGAGTCTGCGACCAACTATCTCTGAGGCGAAGACCACACAGGCGCGCGTCCGGATTACAACGACGGGGCTGATTGGGAAGGTCAGAGGGCAAAGAGGACCTGTGCCGGCGGTTACCTGTGTTCCCGTTCCACATTTACAAAAGTGCGTTTCCTTGGGAATAGGACCACTGCACCAGTTGTGTTCGCGTCAGGAAATGTAAGTATTTAACTTATTTATTTTTAATAAATGTAGGTTTCTGGTTTGGTGTTGTGTGAGACGTTCCCGCCGTCGCGGTCCTGTAGTTATGCTGGCGTTTTACGTGCGTTCTCATTCCACGTTCACAAAAAAAACAACATAAAGAGCATTTCCATGTGGATGGGACCACGGAACGCCAGCTGACGGTAAGGACCGCGGGAAGACCACATCAGGAGAAGGGAAGAGACGACCTGGTGGCCCTGATGAAGACGCAGAGGGACCGTTTTGGACGGCGGCTGTTGGAACCTGGACAGACGCTGGTGGTAAGTGTTCCCATTCCACATTTACAAAAGTGCGTTTCATTGGGAGTGGGACCCCTGCATCAGCCGTGTTCGTGGCGTGTAAGGTAAATATTTTGTTCATTTATTTTTTATTAGGTGCAGGTTGGGTGTTGAGTGAGACGACGTTCCC
>JAFMOD010000434.1:548478-631828 GCA_019802435.1 Corydoras maculifer
TTTTTTTTTTTTTTTTGCCACAGTGTGCTTTGTAACCTCTGCCTCCTAAATCTGGGGAGTTTATACTTAGCATATAAAACTTTTAGAATCAATTCACTTAGACAATGTGAATTTTATAATGTGGCATAATGGAACATGTATCTTATATATGCTTTATAACCTTTGCATTACAATATGAATATGCATGGATATATTTCTGTTGATTATATATTACAGAATGATTTGTGACTTCCCTGTATAGTCTATGGGTTTTCAATAAAGGAAAGAAGCCTCATTCACATTACACTAAAATTCTTGACTGCAAGATTCTATTGTTTCCCAATACAGCCTGTTTTCAGTATAGTAATACATATTGCATCAGTGAATACTAAATTATATATAGAGAGAGAGAGAGAAAGAGAGCAAGAGAGATATGTACAGAAATCTACACCTCATTCACAAATGCACACAACTCATCACAAATTTATCTTATATACACCCACTACCTTAGCCAGCAGTCATATTAAGCATCTAAACCAGTGTAAACGGGCCACCAGTGACTGTAACTCTGTGGTTGTCTTTGTCTTTTGATATTATAGACCACATGTATATGTCAGTTATCCTGAAAGGATGCAACAATACTTTTACGTTATTTAAGGTACTTGGTTGTTTATATACCATTAGTAAATGTTCATCCTATTCTTTTTTGTTTTGCTACACGTCTAAAATATTTAAATCTACGTAAGGGCAGAGCCTCTGTCAGCACAATAAACTCACAAAACAGTGATCTGGCAACCCGTTTTAAAAGGACTGGGTTTGTTTTTAGGGAACTACTTTAGTGTTCTTCCGAGAACCAGATAGTAGTTCTCCACAACGTATAGGATAACTTATTTTTCGGATAGTTTTTTAAAGCCTAATCCGTTATGAAACTATTTCCTAAATTTATGCGATAAGTTTTAGTGAAATAAGAAGCTGCTAGATTTGACTGATCGAGGCCGATTTCTCGACAGGCTTTCTTCTTCATATAGGTCAGCCATCTTGGTTTTAATAATCATTTCGGGGGAGTTTATATTCAAGTTAGATTTATGTCCTTCCAAATGTTTAGATCGGTTATTTCAGGCCTAAAGACTCGGGAAGGCATCCAATGACTGAGTAAGTATTTGGTTCTGCTTATTGTAAATCGGACACCTCTGTCAGTTAGCTCATTAGCTCACCTAAGAGATCATTGGACTACGAGGTTAAAGCTAAGGGCTAAAATATTCGAATTTATTTAATCAGTAGCATAAAGGGTTACATCTGTTTGGTCTACTAGAAGCTGCAATTGCGAATTTGTCCCAAATTAGTCCAGTTAATAAAATAAGATTGCCGGTTTCGCATAACCGGTATTTCAATTGCAGTTATGGGATGGACCGCGTCCCGATTAGCAACCTTTTTTAATTTGTAGTGCGCATGGAGACTTTGGTATCTTCACTAAATCTGTATGCTATTTAGTGTTGATTGCGTTGTTTGACATGCGGCCATTCTTTATATTACTCCAAATAAGTATCGCTCCTGCCGGAAAATGTAACATAACCAGAGATCAAGTAAAAAAAAAGTTATTTGCGGTGCTGTTTTGCGATAAATAACAAATTAGTATATAAAAAGTAGACTTTTGCAGCCGACGTATCAACTTATTTAATGCTTTAGCAACCTATATATTCCAAACCTTAAAAAGTGTACATTTAATAGAAACATCAACAAACTGGAATTAGATAATTGTGCGTGTTATAATTTTAATTCGTTATTTGTTATTAAAGACATGAGAATAACCACACACACACACATATATATAATGTATATATATATATATATATATATATATATATATATATATATATATATATATATATATATATATATATATATATACACACACACACACGCTTCCATTGCTTTTCTTATATTTATAAACAATAAAAGCATGGTTCTGTAATTGTATCTCACGTGTCCACTTTTATGTTTATCAGATTATTCAGTTTTTAACGATATTATTTAATCAACACTTCGAGGCTTTTCCTGTTTTGTCCTACGATGCCGTCGAAGCCGTAATGTTTCAAAAGGAAGCTTTGCTCCTGGCGATCGTTTTCTTGAAGGTGTGCACGAAAACTGTGTTTGGTCAGCTGCTAGAAGAATTACGGTTTAAAGAGCAGATTTGCGTCACGACAGAATGAACTTTCAAATATTTTTTATTCACTTGTATGATGGCTTATTAATTATTGCTCATGTTTTAGTGATGTAGCCATTGTATTTTAGATAAAAAAATATATTTAAAGTGATAATAACAAACTAAACATATATATAACAGAATGACAAAGATAAAATAAGTGCATGATTATCATGTTAAGCCTTTTTTCTTTTTTTCTTCTTGACAGGATTCTGTGCATGTCACGAAGCTGCTGTGCATGGTGTAAACACTTGTAAGTTTTGCTAGAAAGCTCAATATTCCTGATAAGGACACAACACCCAAGGCTTCGTAATGTTCTGAAAGCCCTCAGTATCATAAAATTGTGTACTTGAACAAGTTAAAAATTCCACATATAGCATATAAACTATTATTAAAATTGCCAAATAAAAACTTGACAGTTAACACTTTTTGTACACTATACTAACTGTTATTTTCTGTTATGTGGACATAAAATCCTTTTCCATTAAACTCTAGAAACTGACACAAATCAGTGTTGCAGGTTATTACACAGTAATACGAGCGTAATTATATACCTAAAATAATTTTCCAGGTTTTATACATTGCACAATAATATTGTTTTTATTTAATATTATTTGTACTGTTTAGTTAGCACACAGCAGATTATTATTTCTTTGGCAGCTAAAGTAAAATGAGCTAATAAACTCCCCTCGCACGTTTGTCTTTTCAGCATAGTAACTCAATGCAACTAACCTGGGGGGTTTGTGGGTAAGAAGTGGATGGGAGAACCCAGGAAGAACATGGTAGTAAATGGTAGACGCCATGGCAGCAGGTTCAGTGAAAAGCCAAGGAGCCAAAGCCGTGCTCCGCATTCCCGTCCCAGCAGACGCTCCCTCAGCAGCAGGAGATGCAGTCGCCGTGAGTATTTAATTTACAGTTCATAGAAAACACCTGAATAATGAGGGTATCACCTAATTTTGTCATATAATTTGTGGCAGTGGCATAAAATAAAGAAATATTTTAATGATTAGGTTTTAATGCGGGGCCTTTGGAGGTGGAAAGACGGCACGTCCCTTCATCCGGAATGACGGCCAAAGAACTCTGTGAGAATGATGACCTTACCACAAGTCTCATCCTTGACCCCTACCTAGGTTTTCAAACCCATAAAATGAATTCCAGGTAAAAAGTTCCCAAACAGTATAAAATATTTTACTGCCCTGTCTCTTTCAGTAAATTGGTTGATGATGCAAATAAAAACTCAAATTTCTCTTAAGGTTTCGCCCAATTAAAGGA
This sequence comes from Corydoras maculifer, assembly GCA_019802435.1. Lineage (NCBI taxonomy): Eukaryota > Metazoa > Chordata > Actinopteri > Siluriformes > Callichthyidae > Corydoras > Corydoras maculifer. The sequence continues at coordinate 551,933 of JAFMOD010000434.1, forward strand.
AGGCAAGAGGAACTGAAGGATGTCATAGAAGACTTCAAGAAACACAGTGACCTTGAGAAAGCCTTTTTGGCATTAACCTGTGGAGACATGTCCCGAAACCATATGCTGCCCAAAACCAAGGCTCAGGAGAAGCTGTTCAAACAGCATGTAGGATGTATACACTGATTATATGGCCTGTATTTTAACATGTTTTTCCACATGTTAATTATATTTGTCTGTGTATTTGTAGGTGTTTGTTTATCTGCGCATGTTTGCCAGTGAAAGCGGATTTGAAATCTTACCTTGTAATCGATATTCATCAGAACAAAATGGAGCCAAAATCGTTGCCACAAAAGAATGGTACGTTTTTCACTTTGGTTTATGTTACACTGTGATGCAATGCAGCTGATTATTTCTATGTCCTTTTCTGTTGATACAGGAAGAGGAACGATAAAATCGAACACCTAGTGGGTTGTATCGCCGAGCTGTCGGCAAGTGAGGAGAACATGCTATTGCGGCATGGAGAGAACGACTTCAGTGTTATGTACTCCACCCGCAAAAACTGTGCTCAGCTTTGGCTCGGACCTGCTGCTTTTATTAACCACGGTACAGCCATAATTTCTAATGTATAATGAATAAAGTATTTTGATTATTTACTTAAGAGAATAGAAGTCCTGATTTGAAATCTGTTTTTAAATTGAAATGTGCATGTGGCATATTATTTAGAGAATTTATGTTTAATTTCTACTTTACAAATTTTATTTTTTTCTCTAATTTCAGATTGTCGGCCAAATTGTAAGGTGAGTCATCATAAGCATTAATATTCCTGCAGATTAGCTTTTCTAAAACAGCAAATGAACCATTTCTCTTAATTTTCCTCAGTTTGTCTCAACTGGTAGAGACACCGCCTGTGTTAAAGTTCTCAGAGATATCGAGCCCGGGGAGGAAATTTCCTGCTACTATGGTGATGGTTTTTTCGGAGAAAACAATGAATTTTGCGAATGCTACACATGTGAGAGGTAGAAGACTCTTTACACCTGTTTAGACTCTCAAATGTTTTTATTATTATGTTAAGATGCAATAATTTGTTGATTGTCTTTAGACGTGGCACTGGTGCTTTTACATCCAAACCGGGACTTCCTGCTGAAGTTCCGGTTATTAACAGCAAATATGGCTTGAGGGAGACGGACAAGCGACTCAACCGACTGAAGAAACTTGAAGAAGCCAATCATAACTCTGACATTCATTCCGTTAGTTCTCACACCGATGCAGACTCTCAGGATTCACCAAAATTACGAACATGTAAGAAAAGATTATTGTTTGTTAAATCCAACGTTGCCTGAAGTATAAAGTTTTATGCAAAACACTTGGATCCTTTTTGGGTAACACTTTTTTTGATAGAAGAAAATATTAATACATGACATTTTTTTTGGGATGTTGGTATAATATTCCAAATATTCAACTGAACACTGCATAGTTTACTAATAAGAATATTTTCTATTCAGCAGTGAGGAAAAGGACTCCCACGTCCACAAGATTGAGAAACTCCAGAACCCATGATGGACAGTCAGTTTCAAGGGCTTACACAGCTACCTCAACTTCCAAACAATGTCAAATTAATAGCAGGGTACCAAAGCGAATAACACTCGAACCCTCTACACCTTTGCTGACAAATATAAAATTAAGAAGCCAAAGCAGGGGGTCTAAGCCTTCTGCAAAAGTAGTTACAGGCCCTAAGGTGCCAAAATCTAGAGCTTACAAAGCCGTTGCTGTTAAAAAAGAGAAGGACATTCCTGATACGTTTCATTCCCTGGAATCTAGGGATTGTTTAACAGCTTACGTTGCGAAGGAATGCAGTCGAACATCTCTCCGGTGTTCCACAGCTCTGAACACAGGTATGACTTGCACTTACAGAACTCGAAGATCAATGAGGACTTTGCTTAAAGAGGCTGATGACGTTGTTGAACCAAGCACTTTCAATGGCCAAGACCCTATGCTAGATAGTCGAGTCATAAAAACGGAGCCAGCTGATCTAGAGGAGTATCTTTCCCATGGATTGGATTTGAATGAGTCTCAACCAGAAGACAAATACATCAGGGATGTTTCAAGCTTACAGAGTCAGCAGTTTTCACATCTGCAGGCAGACAGGACTATAAAAACGGAAGAATCCTGCATTGAACCTTTAATGCCTATGTTTCTTCCCAATATGCATCACACTGGTGATCTGCTGCTGGGGTTTCCTGAAAGCCCCAGATATGGTTCACAACCAAATGGTAGAAGGTCAAAAAGAAACAGGTCTAAGGGGAGCCATCGGGGCATGGGAAAGGAGAAGAAGAAGCATCGTATTCCACACTACGATGCTCTAATTCTAGAAAATAGCACTGGAATACCCAAGCTCACCTTACGTCGACGCAGGGACAGCAGCAGTGAAGTGCGAACAAATCACAGACACTCAAAGAGTGGCATCAAGATAGATAAAGGTCAGAAAAAGAAAAGAGACAGTTCTTGTATATCCAGATTGCACAATGGATTTAATCCAGGATCCCACACAAGTTCCACCAAATTAAAGATTCACCTGAAACGGGAGGACAGCGACCACCTGGCTGCCCAGACCAAATGGCTTGATGGTGCGAAACTCAATGGCTTGGCTTCCTTTGATTACCAGGCGAGACATGGCCATGACTGGAGTGACCAAGCGGTTAATCCGCCTTCATCTGAGGAAGAACATGAGGAAAAGGAGGATGAAGAGGAGTCTGAAGATGATTACATCTCACATCCACCACCAAAACGCCTCCGGCTCATTCTCGGTAACGAATCCATAGACATTGACATCTCCTCCAGGAGAAGAGAAGATCAGTCACTACGGCTCAATGCCTAAACGCAAATGGACTCTCAGAATAAAGACGAAACTGTTACTTGGTTAACAGAAGGTCTGTGTACTGTTGCACTTCTCAGATGCGAGGTTCAAACATCCCTTTTTATTGTCAGTTATTAGTAAGTCTGGTGCTCAGATGGTTATTTTTAACCAGGTCATTTCCTATAATAAAAAAAAATGAATTATGATGGTTCATGTAGCACTACAGTTTAAACAACATTTTTGCTATCAACTTGCAACAGAGGCATCCATGTTCAAAGGGTTCCTTTCCTTACTCAAAAGGGAACGTATGGTGCTGAATATATACTGTTGGTTGGATCAGCATGAAATTTTGAGAATCGTATTAATTGTCAGAAATTTTAAATGGCCATACAACAGGTGCTCGAAAAACACAGGGCTCCTCCCTCGACCCCTTAAAATGCTACTGGTATTCATTCCACTCAAGCACAAGCTACACTGAAATGACAATTTCAACATTACTTAACTCTAAATCCTCACAACTGTTTTTTTATTTTTATTTTTTTATTTTACCAGTGGCTTTTTCAAGGTAAGAGTGAAGAACCCTGGACTGTCAAATGTTTAATACTGAAAGGAGTAGTGTATAGAATTTAGTGGCATCTAGAGGTGAAATGCAGGTTGCAATCATTTTTATTCCACTTTCCCTCTCCAATATTGTGGCCACAATTGCACCCTACTAGTAACTGTGGAAACACGGGGGCATTTTGCAAGACAAGCTACTTCCATGTAGATATGAAAAGCTCAATCCAATAAATTCAAAACATGGAGGTGATCAAAAAAGAAAATGTAATTGCATTATTATATATATTCCACTTTTGCTGATGGATCACCTAAATTCCACACACTGCCCCTTTAATATGCTGCTACACTTCTGTAAATGTTCTCATCACAAAGCTTACATTCCACTCATGTTCTAATGATATTTTACAGTGATTTTTTGCTGATATGACTTTTAATGTTACCGTTAGTGTCTAGGATCATAAGATATTTGCCTTCAGACTTGAATAAATATTTTTGTTTTTTACTGATCCACTACTTGAGTACATAATAAGCGAGCATTGTAATATCCATGTTTGGCTTTATCAGCACAATATTTAAGCATTCATCTCACTGATGGAGTCCAACTGTCCAGCTGAGATCATTTTTTCATGTACACATTTTTAGTACCCCAAATATTGCATGGCATTAATCATTTATGAAGAATAAATTATTTTCCATCGATGTTTTTAGGATTTGACTGACGCGAGATAATGTTCCATGCCAACCTAAAAGCACCAGACATTTCTATATGTATCTTGGCATATTGACATCGTCTGTTTAATTTTTTTAATCTCACCCCATCTGCCATCAATAGACCAGCAAAGGTCAAGGTTGAAGTTTAACACAGGTAGTAATTTGGTTGAACATCATGTCTTTGAAGTGAAAACACATTTTAATATAAAGTTACTATTTATTTGCTGAATTTACTAAATATTGAATATGACCTGTACAAAGGTTATAGCACATTTGTTTTTTTTCAACCAGTTGAAAATATCTATAAAGAATTTTAAAATAATGACATAATTATACATCTTATATGGACAAAAGTATACGGACAGAGCATGACCAGGCCCCAGCACACAAAATAGGTTTGTAGCAGTATGACCAAGTGAGTTTGGTGTAGAGGAACTGTTCTGGTCTGCGCAACCACATCCATCACTTTAGGGATGCAGTAGAATAAAGATTTTGATTTAGGCCCCTTCATCCAACATCAGTGTCTTACCTCAGAATAAGTTTCTGCATTCCAAACTGCAAAAAGAGAGCTCAGCTTAGAATGGAATGTTATTAAATTCTCTTTGTGTATGCTGTATGTAGCTGTCTCACTACTTTTGTCCATATTGTGAACAATCTCACAAGTTTTTTTAAGCAGATTTATTTAATATCACAAGATCACATGTCCCTATCGTATTCTTTGATTGCTCTTCTTTTTTAATGAAGCTGAGAGCTGGTGCTATTCAACATATTTGACCTATTTATGCTTTTAGATAAATGAAAAGTGTTCAAGTCACCAGCAGCTATAAACTGGACTATTTGTTAGTTGCTGCAAGGTGCATTGTTTATTGTACAGTTCTCTGTAAAAAAAAATTGCTAATTTTAAAAAGTGTGTATATTTGTTTCCAAGAGAATAGAATACAATTGAAATAAAAAAAATATGAGCCAAAGCTCACCTTTTAAAATGTCATTTTATTTAACACAGTTACTTGAAATTATGATAAAGTCAATTTGTGAAAATGTGCTTCTGTGTCCTGCTGTGACTTTTGTAAACTGGGAAGTTTAATCAAATGTGATTTATTCACATTTATTTACATTTTTCTTATTACATGTGTTTATTATTCTGATGTCTGATCAGATCTTCAAAACAAGGCTTGTTCATCACCACGGTTTATTTTATTCTATTTATCTATTATGGACATAAGTTTTGGTTATTGGTGGAGAGGGGGAAGTGTTCTTACCATTGTCTACCCATTTTCATAAAGATTTTAAGGGGGTCGTTTAAACGCTTTCTGCAGGTATCTGCTGGTGTGCCTCAGGGCTCTGTACTTGGTCCTCTCCTCTTCTCACTATACATGACATCACTGAGCTCTGTCATCCAGGCGCATGGTTTCTCTTACCACTGCTATGCTGATGACACTCAGCTTCATCTGTCTTTTGCCCCTGACGACACCACCATCTCAAATCGGGTATCTGCCTGCCTCACCGACATATCTGTTTGGATGAAGGCCCGTCATCTCAAATTAAACTTAGGAAAAACAGAGNCAGCGAATAACATTCAGGTTTGATGAATTTACAGTATAGTTGGTTTTCTTCATAGCTTCTGACTTGTGGTGTTCTCATTTGTAAGTCGCTTTGGATAAAAGCGTCTGCTAAATGACTAAATGTAAATGTAAATGTAAATGTAATAAGACCAAACACATATTTAAACCAGCAACAACTTCATTACAATATAAAATCTTATGCACTGTTCTGTTTAACACCACTTTTGATTTCTCTAACTTTTGATTAGAGATTAAAAAATGTCAATTTTTATATTTAGTGGGAAACAAAATCAGTATAATCCGTATAAGACCGTTTTGGCGGTCAGATCAGATGTGCATTTTAAGTGCTTTCTTAGAAGTTTAGCCTATAATATAAATTGTATATATTTAATAATAATTAATTAGTAATATATTTATTAATGCAGTTTAAATTTCATCAGGTGTATCATTAATATACTGCACGATTCTAATTATGAGGGACGTCTGTTTTCTCGTGAGAAAGAAAAGATGATTATATCAGGAATGTCCACTTGATGGCAGTATTTTGCTTTTCCAAAAAGTGAACTTTTTTTATTGTTGTCTTTGTTTTCGGTCAATTTTGAATTGTTTTCGCTGTTTTAGCACCAGTCTTCCTTAACAAAAAATGCCCTGTGGTTTGATATTACACAAAATCCAGAAGAATTTTAAAGCTAAAGTTTATGTACGATTTTGGTCTTGAAAACGTAATTATCTTAAGGATCAATAATTTACTGAGTTAAATCGGTGTAAACTTCAGCTTCCTTATTAAGAATTGTTAAGTTTATCTATTGTACCTCTTATTAGGTAATTTATGAGGTTTCCAGTTATGTATATTGTGGTTGGTTTTATAGGTCTCTTGAAAGAATTTCTGTGGTTTTCTGATTTTCTTTTTCACTTTCTTTGTGCGTTGTTACTTATTGTAGCCCACACATTTAGTTCATCATGATTGTCTAAAATAAATCCAATTACTTAGGCTAATTTAGAAAATAAAAAACCTTTTATACTGTTGATCACGATGGGCAGATTCGTTATCTTCTCATTCGTTCTACGTGTATGTCTGGTTTTATCTGATAAAGATTTAAACCTCAATGGTATTACATTCATCATTTTCCCAAATAAGACTTGACAGGTCTGTTTAGTTACAGTCCTCTGTGTAAAACATTAGTTTTCCAAATGCACTGCAGAATTAAAAGCTCTTACAGCTTTTCTATAGTTGGTGTTTAGACAATGTATTATAAATTGCTAACAACAGGGGTTATGGAACTAGGTTTTGGTAAAGACTCAGTTTGCAAATTAATCGTTCTAATTCTCAAATTATTAGACACTTATCAAGTGTGGATGAGGTTCAAGTGGGACTGAGTAGAATTGTTTGTTTTCTCTGACTATGGCTGTAAATCACGGTGGTTCCAGTTTCCTGCTGAGCATGGCAGACCCCTTTCATCCCACCTGCCCACCGCTGCACCATGGGAGCCTGTTGCCATGGATACGTTCCCAGTTTCTTATCATTCAAATGCTCTGTGTTATGAATTTGCACACTCTAAACAAGAAAATTGTGAAAGCCATTGCATTCTTCTGATGACTGAAGTTTTATTCGTTTACTTTTGTTCCCTGAGTTTGACACATACAGGATCAGCCACGGGAACACTCTTCAAGTTTTCTTTCCACTCACTGTGCACCTTATTAGACACATTTAAATTGTTACCTATTACCTATGTGTATTAATATTAGACACAGTAGGTCATTTACGTTTGCCACAGTTTGTGTTAGTCATCCTCTTATCCTTCATCAGGATAGACACTCTTTTGTCTAATTAATTACCAACACAACACACAACCACCATGTCGGTGTCTCTGCTGTACCCCATCACCCACAAAAACTGCCAACTACTTTTAATTACAAAGCAGAGTAAAGAAAATTAGGAAAACAAAAGGACAGCAATATGTAATTGTACTTAAAAGAAGCTGTGTATAGAAATACAGAGGTGGACCCATAATAATGTAAGTGTGTATATACTGTGTATATTCTTTTTACAGACGATAAAAGAATGATATTTCTATTTTAAACCCTATTTTAAACCTGATATACTTCAGCAATCGTCCGAAGCTCAAGTTTTACATAAGAAAAATAATCCTAAGAATAAGTTTTATGCAAAAGTTTCCAATATGCAAATTCCACATTTTAAAGGGCTTAATTATTTCAACTCATTATAGATAGAAAACCGATAGAAAAATGAAGTGATAGAAAAATGACTCTTCACTTCTGTATGGTTTTTGTGGTGTTTGTCTCGTTGTAAACCACTGTAAATCTCTGTGTAAACCGCTTACACGGCTACTCTGCATATTCCTGCGCCGCTACTCTAAACATCGCGGTTAACTTTTTTTTTTTTTTACAAAGAGGACCTATAAATCTACCCCGTCTATTACGGTAAACGCCGAGCTCGTGCTGGATTGTCGTTTGCCAAACTGTGGCTGGGAAATGTAAAAATATTTCTTCGGGAAACGCGCACTTATTTTCCCCAAACTATCAGGTAAGCTGTTTGTTTGTGGTTCGCGAATAAATCACCTTTACTGTTTTACAAACCTATAACGGCGGCCAAATGGACACCGCTGCACCTGAAACAGTTCTGAAGGGGAGAATGTTACAAAATATCCGAGCAGTTATTGAGCAGAGCGCCGGCTGTGCGCGTGTATTAGGAGTTCAACGTCAGCGGGCGTTTCGACAAAGAGTTGTTCAATTCATTTAGCTTTTTATCAAACATTAGTGTTTTTGCCGATCGTAGATAAAGCAGTGCGTTATTACATTCAACTAACAGTAAGTTTGAATGAAGAAGTCAACTTGCTTTTGATTCCTCTGCGTTCATTCAGGATCACGCTGTTTTCATGCTTGTTTCTGGCTTTTTCCAAATGCCTTTACCTGCGTTTTATTCTTTATTCTGAATGTAAAACACATCTACAAGCTTTTAAAGGTTCTGGTTTGTTCTGCTTTTTGTCCTTTTGGTTTTAAATAACACTTGCGTTTCTGTATCTCTCACCTTTTATTTACAGCTCAGGTGTGTTTTACTGAACGAGTCATTATTTGCTGGTAAGATGAAACTTTTTTTTTCCTCCTAATTGTTTTGTTCAGTCGATGTTCATTAGCCATAACGAGCTTTATTGATTATATTGTTCTTCCTTACAGCTCATTTTGCATGCGAGGTTTGTCTTAACATCTGGGTCTTCTTCACTGCGTCATTTACTTTGTGTGTTGTGTGTTGTGCAGTTTAGTTTGTTTGGCAGAACAGAAAAAGAGATTAATGTTTGTAAACACAAAAAAAATCTATTCATGTGAAATGTAGATTAAATCTGGTTAAAGTGCATCGACTCTTGGCTGGGAAAACAGCTGCATATTTCAGGTCTCAAGTGAATTATTCTCCTCCAGTAAACTGAAGTCAGTGTAGATCCTAAATGATCAGATTCAGTGCTGTTTAAAACGTTTATTTCTGGTTCTGGTTAGTATACACAGTCTAAACCTTGTGACTGAAGGTTCACATAAAATGCATTTATCATGGTATGTAAATCCTGTTTAACAATGGGGGTGATTTTAATAAGATCCTGTTGGGTGGGCACTCTAAATATCTGGTTATGAATGATAGTGTTGTTGTGATAGTGATGACTGTATGACATCCAAATCTGCTTATTGTGTAGCCTTGCTGGTTGAATGCAGGCAGATGTCCTGAAGATAAAATATTTCTGTTCTTTTACTCATCAATGTTGACGTGGACAAGTTTTAAGATTTGTTTAAATGAATACTGCCTAAATCTGTAATTGGTCATATTTTCGTAGCCCTTTATGCAAATCATTCATTTAATGAAAAATAATAGAATAATATTTCAGGTCTTTAAGTCATTTGTTTTCACTACCTGTAGTATTCCAAAAGCCTGTTTGGTGAGTTTCTATAGAATGTGCATTACCTGAGTTAAAAAAAAAAAAAAAAATACTATGTTCATGCACTATGTAGTAAATGATATCAGATCTGAGTTTCTTTGGACAGAAGCCAAGGTTTTTGTAAGAAACATTTCAGTCTGTAACTGCTGAAATGAAAATATCATGTTGCTTCCATTACAGGTTTGATGAGTACAGGTTTGAAGCATTTTTTGCCTGTTTGATATGGCAAAAAGGCCAAGATGGTATTTAAAATGGCTGAAAAGTTTCCAGTAAATATTAACTAATATTTTTACAAAAATTGGCTAATTAAGAGTTATTTCCCATGCTGTAGACAGGCAGGAGAGGTAAACGTATTGTCTTGTAGTTTCTTGTGCTGCTTTAAATAGTGCAATGCTCATGATTGGCCTTGGAACAGCATTATTTCCTGCAATCACATTGAGAAAAAAATGGCAGAATGATAAGGCAATGATTATGTATTTATATTTAAAATGGGCCTGTCTTGATTGTAATTGTAATACCCCCCCCCCTGCAAAAATCATCCACAGGTGGTGAATCATGTGCCTTTGTGTCCCTAACGATCCTGTAGGTCAGAAGCAGAAAGGTCCATTAAGATTCCAGTTTTCCTTGGTAACATTAGGGACTAGTTTAAGACTGAGGAAAGTAAAATGAAGACAGTCACTAAACAGCCTGGTTGGCTTGTATGCTAAGAAAAAGGAAATCATTTGAGAAGTTTGGCTCATTATTGGAACCAGTTACATGATGATTAATTGGATCTTGACAGTTCGCCTTGTATACCATTTTAGTCATACTCCCATTCAAATGTCGAGGGTGACAAGTCCAGCATGACATTTCATCGAAGCCATATGACTGTGCTCTTGCAGTGTGGGCTAGCTGTAAAATCCAGAGAAAGTGTAATAATCTGTTTTTGCACTTGGAGCATGATTGTGATGCTGTGATAAGAAATCAGGGGTAGAGAAGAGGTGGATAAGGCTCATCAGATTTTGCTAAGGCTTAAGCGTAGTTTTACTCAGCAAGCAGTATGACATAAAGTGTAAAAGAAAGTGTAATAAAGGCTACAATATAATTTATTGCATGTAAAAACTCTTGTATTTAATAGATAAGTATGACTTCAGAAGTTTCAGTGAGGAAGGCACTGGTGTTATTAATATTAGTCTGAAAAAGATCTGACCTGCTTATGTCTGTTCCTTTAACAGGCATTGTGAACACACCCTTGAGGTGAAATACTGTGTAAACGGATATTAAGAGTTTGCATAGTTGTTGACTCCAAGGGACAATAAAATAGAATAGAAGGTAATAGGACCAGATGATAATAAGATGCGGCATGTATGCCAATTTTTACTTCAAACATGATGAAGCTCCGTACCTTAATTCCACTTAATAGTAAACCTGACCCCACAGTGGTTGTGAAAGTGTTGTACCGGCCTAAACAGTCCCACAGTAATGGAAATTTGTCTAAGGCTTAAACAGCTGTTGTCAGATTAGCAGCCAGCAAAATAGTGATTTCAGGCACAGCTGGTTGAGTAAAGCTCGAGAGGCCTGTGCAGGGCCACCTGAGGATTGCTGTTCCCCATGGGACTTTTAAATGGAACAGTGCTTCTTTTATACAGTGTTGAATAAGCAAGGGTTTTTGGGACGTGGTCATTAAATGTCTTTAATATCTTCAACTTTTGTCTGGAATGAACTGGCAGGATATTTAGAGCGCTCCCATACTGGACTGTCCCACTCAGTCTCAAACTATTCTGGAGCAAATGATCTGTAATTCAGATGTAGCACTTTCATAGTCAGTCAGTAATTTTATGATTAATATAGAAGACATTGTACATGCAGTACAGCATGGGTTTGTTTGACTTAACATAGTTTTAATGGTTAACTCAAAGTCAAATAGGGAATAGGCAGCAAATTGATGAATTATACAGTCCAGCTTTCACAATAATGCTTGTTTTTTAAAGCAGTGTGTTTCTGTTACAGTTGACATTGGGACACAATATTTTGAGCTTTAATACAGTTTCTAAAATGCAGACTTAAGTGTGCACCTCTTCCTACTTTTTTTTTTTTTTTTTTTTTTTTTTTTTTTTTTAAATCCCCCCCCCCCCCCCCCCCCCCCCCCCCCCCCCCCCCCCCCCCCCCCCCCCCCCCCCCCCCCCCCCCCCCCCCCCCCCCCCCCCCCCCCCCCCCCCCCCCTTCTATGGACACGTGCTAAAATCTTGCAGAACAAATTTCCAAAGGAATGGAAGCTAGCTGTTTCTGCAGTAAAGGGTGGAGGCAACTTAGGATAGAATGTTATAGAAGCTCCTGTAGGTGTAACATGTAGGTGTAGATTATTTATATTCATGATATCTTTGGAGATTCATTGTCACTTCACATGTTTAGCTGTTACTGTATATTTCTCTACATTCAAACAGATTACTGAAGCACAATTGCTTGTATTTGTATAATAGTGTTTCTGTTAATTATCTGGGAAATTCCATTTTCTTTCCTGAAATGGCAGAAAGGAATAATTTAATATTCTGCGTTTTTGCCTTTATAAATAAGCATTATTAGTTTACGATGCAAAGAGAAACTATAATTGCAGTGTTTATGTAAAATATATATAATGCACATTTATATATAATGATCAATTATTTTAATGTAAGTACATTTGAATGTCCCTGCTCTTTTTCTATCCAAACTGCTGAAGTGAGTTGAACGTAGACTTACTTGGTCTTTGGATCTAAAGTAAACTAAATTTCCTTGACATCCAGTAACAGTAAATTATCTGCTCTTCTTTATTATGGTGGGTGGATGCACACAGACTCGCATTTCAGCCTCCAGCCTAATTAGCTCTACGTCCTCCCTGAACATTAAATGTCAAAAAGCATTTTAATAACTTACTGTTTTTAAGTTTATATCACTGCAGTGCGTTTCATTGTGTGGTTTCTTTAAACCGCTGCTTCGATAACGTTTAATAACGTGTCCATCTACTAAATAAGTAAAACTACATTAACAGCAAAAAGTTAGAAAATAACCATGGACTGAGTTAAGTGATTTTATAAAATACTTTACTTCTGAACTCTTGACTTATTAATATTTGTTTTATGACGTGTCAGCAACATGAATTTGTTTGGCTTTTGATAAAACGAATGTAGTTAACCAGGTGCTGTAACAGAATATAAAGTGTGAGTCTCAGTCTTAACCTTTATAACAATTAAAGTATTATGTGTGCAGAACAGGGCTCGGTTGTTCTAGTAAAGAGCTAGATCTTCCCCAAACTGTTTATAAATTTTTGAAAAAATACAATTGTCAAATATGGCTTAGCAAACAAAACGGTTTCCCTTTTATTGGCGCTAACATAGCCTGGCATAGACAAGTAATAACCCCATAATGTAAGCCCTCCTTCATTTACCAAACTCATACTTGTGTGTAAGTATTTCAAATGAGTATGATTCATTATTACACAGAACTGTTTTACTTTTAGTCAAACAACAAGTCCATTATGTGTTATTTATAACTTCAGGATCAGAATCCCTGACTTTGGTGAAGCAGCTGTCTGTACTTTTAACATGTCCACTGAGAATCAAGCCTTAAAAACAAACAGTTAATAATCTCAAATCATCGATTTCATTGAGCAACAGGAGTCAAAACAACAATCCAATCACCCCCCCCCTCCAACATGCCATCCAACCTCATCTTTCTTTCTAAGCATTTTATTGTGTCCTCTATAATTATAACATACAAAACCAAGCACATGTGAATTATATTCCAATCATATCTGCTATGACCTTTTCTAACTAGAGGAGAAGAGTGTTGCCATGGCAAGAGAATGCAACTTCGAGAGGATTGATTAATATGATGATGATCGTTGGGGCCTGAGAGCATAATGCTCATCGTATCTGCACTCTCTCACCATCATGACTCCGTGTATAAGAGGGCTTTCCACACTTGTGAGACTCTGCGCACTGTACTTGACAGCATGTTTTTTTCTAAACAGTGGGATGTTAATGACTAAATGACTGTGAAGCTGTTTATTTAAGGGAAACTGTCTTTAAGGTTACCAAAGCGACAGGCCAAAAAAAGAGCTATGTCTGTTCTCGTTGAAGGGCAGCAATGTGTCTGCTGGATGGTGGCTCATCTATTTTAATGTGCTCTTGACGTACAGAATAAGCAAGCTTGCGTTGAAAGTGACTCCGCAATGATAACATTTGCTTAACTGAGGTTAATTTTAAATATTGTGGTGATAGTCTTGTGGCTTTTATGTATTTGTGTGTGTATATGTGTGTGTATATATATATACACACACACACACATCGCATACAATGTTGTATTGCTAGATACCTTGTGATTTCCATCCTGGGTTGTTACAACACACTATACCTCATTAGTTCCTTTTGGCCAGCCTGATGGCTCTCTGAAGCTCTTATCTTGTCCTCTTGTAGGCAACTAGGTCACCAAAATTGTAGGCATGAGTCTGGCCTGGTGGTTTTACCTAAAGATCACTATTGCTCAAGGGTTTTCACTGGTTTTAATGGGTTTAAAAGTATAGTTGACTCTAAAATGCACTATAGACATAAGTATTAGAACACCCACAGGACCCTCTATGAAATCCTGTTCTAATCACCTTTAGTTAGAGGTTTTGCATCTGTAACTGCTTTCAATGGTGTTTTACAAAATATTTGATATGTGGAAATTTTTGTTCACTTATCCAAAAGATTGTTTGTGACGTCAGACACAGATGTGAATTTTCAGGCTTTCTTTAATGATTTAAACAATTGATATGTTTCACTGTGCCATTCCTGAAAACCAATTTTTCAATTTTCCTTTTATATCTTTCAAATAATTTTTCACCAGCAAATTTCTACAGGTGAAACATTTTAAAACCTTTGTGTATTTGAAAATGAAAATATAAAATTGAGTTTGCATGGATCATTCCTGTTTTTCTCATGTTACAGCTTTACTGATGTGTTTAGAATCGTTCATGTGCAGCCATGCAGATGTGGTGATTTTAATCTGGTTCTTTTTTTTCCTTTCTTTTTTTTTTCCATCAATGAATTCTAGTGAATACTAGGACATTGTACTTGAACACAGGGCTGTTGTATCTTTTTTTATATATGTATGTCATGACATGAACCACTCATCCAGTTGATTTGACTTGGCTGCTTGGAAATGAGCGTGAAAGCCGTCATACATTTCGGCCAACACATAATTTCTGTAAAAGTCAAAGAAGTGAAATGGACCAGAAACAACCATTCCCTTGTTTCTAGTTCTTAATATTTGTTGGTTTGCAAAAGGCTATTCTGAAGCAATAAGGGCTTGTTAACTTGGAGCTTAATCACAAGTAGTGTTCTGAACTATTCTTTATATTGGATCATCCAGTGTTATTGCTTTTAATGGAGTTTAGTCTTCAAATCTTAACCGATCATCCTGCAGAGTAACACTTACTGCAGTGTTGATTACCATTTTAAAGTAGGAAAGTCTGTCTTGTAGTACATCAAGTTTTAAAGGCAACATTTTCCCGGGTTTGTCATCGATTTTGTGTTGGGCAGCTACTGTAGAAAGACAATTCATTTTTCTGTTAATGTTAATAATGCTTTTGTTTGCTGAAAGGCTTTTCCTGTATCTTTCTTTGAGCTCCATTTAGAATGTCAATGCTGTTCTCTCAACATCAGTCTTATTAAATATGCAGTCAGTCAAGCAGGCATTCTCAAGATATCAAGCAGGAAAAATAATGAGCAATATGTTTGCCATAAAGTAGAAAAAATCTTGGCTTCTTGTACTCTGTTTAACTAATTCTTTGCATATTAGTTGGATGCACTTTAATAAATATAATTAGCTATTAATTGGCTACAAGAAGTATTACTACAGTTCAAACATTGACCTTTAATTGACAAAGTTTTAAGTCTCAAAAATCACAAAACAGTGTTTGTGGATGTTTCTTCATACTAGCCAATCCTGAAAATGACCTACAGTGACTATTAAAGTAAACAATGAATAAATTTTGTCTGGATTTAACTGTTTCCTGTTTTTGTCCTCTTTCCTGAATGGGCCATTTCCTGAAAAGTAAAGTTACCCAAGAATATTTAAGGAAAAGCATGTACTATGTATTTCAAGTTGGTTTTCATAAAGTAGGTTTGTCTTTAGTACAGAGTTGTGACCTTTTCAATTTTATCTCTCCTTGAATGTCCTTGAGTCTGTGTGTGTGTGTGAGTGAGTGAAAGAGAGTGACGATACTTCCTGTAGTGTAAACATGGTTGCAGAGGTTTGTTTGTTTTGTATCTTTTACTTTTAATATCACTCTGTTTAACTCATTCAATTTGAAATTACATTAAACCAGATTATAAAAAAGCATTAACAAGACATAAGAGACACTTTACAGCAGTTCAATACTTTATACAGTAAAAAATAAAATTTAAGGTGAACGAAGGATCAAAAGCTCAGAAAGCAGGGCCACGTCCGGGAACAATGCCATTGAATCACGATAACACATTCACAAACTGGGTTGGTTGTTGGTTTATTTGGACGAAAAGGTTACAGATTAATGAATGAAGACACAAAGAATAGACTGCGTTCTGTGAGTGGTGGTAATGGAATGTATTTTTGGCTCAGTGTCATGATATTAATGTTCAAAAAGACATGACCGATTTGTTAGAAAACACGCCTTAAGGAAAATTCAAGCTTAATCTAGTACCCATCATATCAAATAACTGGTAGAATGCAATTTGATTTTATAGTCTTAAAGGCTTAAAAAGCTGAAGAGGTTATTAAAAGCTGATACTTCTTATTGATCCTGGATTTAAGAATTGCCCAGAGCACTGATTTAATTAAATGTCATCTAGTAAATACATTTGTATTTATTATTATTATTTTATTATTATTTATTTTTCTCTCTTTGGAATTTTGCTGGCACAGACCAGCGCAAGGTGAATGAGATAAAATGTGGGATGTTGTTAACATTACCAAAAAAGTAAAAGTTCTTTACGAGGCCTGGTGGAGTTAAAGCCATTGGCTTCTCCACTGTAATCAGAGACAGCAGGTTTCAGTTGGATGTTTAATATGCTCATGTGCTGATGGAGAATTAGATCTGCAGCTCCTGCCAGTTCTGTTTATGTTTGATGTGATACAACAGCAGCTGTTCATCTTGAGTTCTGCATCCAGTTATGTTTAAACAATGGAAATTCAACTCCGCTTATGTTAATCCCACAGAAAGATTCAAACGGTACAGTGAAGTATTTAAGTGTGGAACTTTATAAAAAACAGTTTTACAGATTTGCTCTCTCTTCTACGGTAACAATTTGTCTATTCATCTTTTATCCTAATTAGGTTTTCGTGCTGAAGCCTGTCCAAGTGCTCATTAGGTGAAAGGTCATGGAAATCGCCTTGATGGTTCTCCAATCTGATCCATCAGGTCTTTAGTGAGACCCAGGACATGTTGCCTTCATTATGATCTTTAAACAAAACAAAACTAAATAGTTTTAAATAGAAGTTCACTTAATAGTAGCTCAACCCTAAGTGTAAAATTAATTTCTTAATTAATGTCTAATTTCCAACAAAGTCAAATGTGTTTTAAAATGCTGTTATTTAGAATGCATCAGGCACTTCTTCTGTTTATTAAATTATAACATGTTTCTCTCTCTAGCAAAGTCACGTGCCTACCACATCTTTTTTTGCCATGACCTCTAAACCAACCCATCCGCCGCTCATGAAGAAGCACAGTCAGACTGATTTGGTGAGCCGCCTAAAAACTCGTAAAGTCCTTGGTGTTGGAGAAGATGATGATGGAGAAGTCCACAGATCAAAGGTAACTGATTACATGTCGTCCTGTAAACAGTTTAAATGGAGGTTTTAAGTTTTTTTTTTTTTAATGCATTGCTCACATCAAGGATCACAACTAAAATACCAATACAGCTGTTACAAAAAAATGCCCCAAGTTCATCAAATGTGTAAAAGACTCGAGATATGGATAAAATAAAAGCAGAACAAGATTGAAGGCTGTGATCTTTCTCCATGCTGTCCCTGCTGCTTTGCCTTTGATCTCCTGCGAAAGACACTAGGTTACCCCTGGAGCAGAAAGGTCAACATGAAATGTGAGTTGCATTAAAATACAGTCACTGTCTTGCAAAGTGCTTCATATTCAGAGCCACGGGCGCCTGGAATCAAAAAGAACATCTATTTGTAATTCAGTAGCCCCTCCCCTTTCTAAACACTGTACGGCTCCAATAGTATGGTGATGCATGCTGTCTGAATATCCTCTTAGACAGCATGCAGAGCATTTGGCTTTAATAAAAAAAGATGCTGCCTGAAGGCACAGAGACATTTATTCATTACTAAATGCAAGGTGCACAGGAAATTTTGGCCACAGCAGGAAATAAAGTATGTGTGGTTTGTGTACAAGTTTGTTCTATTTGCAGTTTTTCCATATCACTGCAGTTAAGCCGTGTACCTTCCTTAAACCACAGAGCCACCTTGATTCAAATGCTGATATTTGTGTATTTTAGATTTAGTTGATGTGTTTACATACATGCTTTACATATTGTGGAAACAATATGGGGCTTATTTCGATTCCATCATGATTATAAACTTGCTTTCTGCATTTGTGCTGATAAACAAGGTTGTGAGAGTTAGGTGTTTGACTGTTAGATCTGTAAAGGGGGAACCAATTACATGGGGATTTTATTCACTTTATTTAACTTCTGTGGGTGTCCCAGTACATTTTTCAATTCTGTGTGTGTATGTATATGTATATAATGTCTGGTCTCCTATGCAGTTGATAAAAAGAAAGATTAAAAAGATTTTTATTTTATTTTTTTTTACCAAAATTAACATAAACCAGCTGGATACAGAAAAATAATACAGACATGTTCAAAAGGGAACAATGGTGGAACATTGTGAAGTAATTGCACAGCTCAGCTGTAAAATTAGAGGGATTCACTCAGTCTCTTGTTATCACACAGCTGTGGTATTACGCTTTGATTTGTTCTCTATGCAAAATGTTTCACCGTATCATTCCTGTGAGTCAAAGCATTGCGAATTCCTTTTATCTGCTGCACATTAAAGCATACTGTTACTGTTAATTCAAACTCAGCATACTGTCTGCATTCTGTCAAATTTAGTGTAATTGGTGTACTTTAAATCCTTTAAAACTTTGCATAGCATTTATTGTAAAAGTAAACAAACTGAAACAAATTCACAGATCTGTTTTGTGGTTAACTTTGTAACATGATAATAAAAAGTTGATACCAAATCCAGAGCACTAATAAGAAGAGCTGAGCTTTGTTGCTTTAATGACTCTCATTACTATTTATGTATATTTTTTTGTAAGACCAGAGCAACCTTTCTTATTACTTCTGTCTAATGGATTTAGTGTTAAAGTGAAGAATAAGGTGATATATATATATATATATATATATATATATATATATATATATATATATATATATATATATATATATCAGTAGTACATTAGAGGACTTTGTTTCCCCCTTTCATTTGTTTTGTATCCTTTACCCTCCCACGTTGGTCTATTGATGAATCTCAGTTGTGCAGTTAGATTTTATAGTGCATTAACACCGAAGCACAGCCTGTGATTTGAATAGACATCTGTTCAACAGAAATCCATTTCATGTGGATAAGTACATCTTAAAAGAAGAGTATATAAAATATTCTTTATTTCAATTTTGTATATATAGTACAAAATTCTTCTAATTACCTCCAACCTGGCTCAGCCATTAAACTGAGCACACAGTGGCTTAATTAATGTATTGGGATTTTTATATAATATCTATAATATTATAAAGGTTAATAAAAGTCGACTATTTTTTGTAAACTTGATTTGTATGTAGTGAGAATTAAATTTTTCACAAGTTATTACCAATGACTTTCACTGTAAGAGTAGAGCATAGTTCATGCCTTTGCCTGACATACAGAAATTTGTAAGACTTATATTAATTTATCTTAAGCTGTTCATAGTTATTTGTGCTTAATGTAATGAAGTCAGTGATTTTATTTGTAACCCACATGCAAAAAAACACACGTGCACACAAATAAGGTTCTATAGTCCTTACATATTCCCTTTTTGGTTTTTGCCTTTGGTTTTCGAAATGAATCAAAGATGTAGAAAATGGGTGAGGTCTTTTTTTTTTTTTTTTTTTTCACTTGTATAGTCCTCAGAATGTGTGAATCCTCTTGAAACCATACAGTGGTGAGGTGTAGATTAACTGAGGCCTCCCTCAACAGAAGCCATTGACTTGTTGTTCAGTAACAAGGATTAGAACCTCAGTGCATAGTGCAAGCAGAATGTTACATTTACTTTTGTAATTCTGAGTACAGCTGGTTTTTGCATCCTTTATAATTTTATATATATATAATAAAACAACAAACATATTTGTTCTTAAGTTTCAATTACAGTTTATTATTGGTTATGTAAATTGATCAATGTTTGTTGCCTTTATGTTGATCCATCGATTAAACCCCCCCCCCCCAATATTGTGATATTTTGTTATTATTGACGTATGCCCAGCAAATCACATTTGCCAAGAGTTTTTCATTTTATTTGAAATTTCTCATGTCAGACTTGATGTCTGATTTAACATTAAGCTTTAGATGGTTAAATAATAAAGGCAGCTTTAGAAAACTGTTGTGATGTAGTGCTAAGATATCAGGAGTAGTGCAAGCCACCTCTATTTTTAACTTCTTTGTATAGCTTAAGCAGACGTTTACACCCACAGAAAGAGCACCAGAGTGCGCTGATAGAAAAGACCCTCGTAGTCTCAAAATATTCCATAGCCTCGGTTTATAGCCGAAGAAAAGAGCCCATTCTTCTGTGCTTGTAAGTGAGAGAAGATCAACGGATGACTTTAAGAAAGCAGCTCTATGTTTTCCAGTACACACTGCCAGCTCCCGATGGCTGCATTTTCCCCTGTGTTTTTTTTTTTTTTTTCTTCTTTTTACTTTACCTGCCATCACAGTTCTTTTTCCTTCTTCATTTTCCCTCAAATGACCTTTATTTAAGAACATTTAGTACCACTCCTCTTTCTGTCTTCTTCACCAAAATAGAATTATCCTTTTTAAAGAAGCTTTTAGCTTGATGGAGCGGGAACCAGCCTGATTATTTTCACTCTTATCCTCAAAGACGGGGAGAGTCTGACTTAATAGGCTCTTTAATATCTGCAGAAACACTGGGAAGTTTTATATAATCTTCACTCCTAGCTTATGTTTAATTAGGAAGAGGGGCAAAGCATCCTCTTTTTTTTGCAGCCCATTAAAGAGCCAAATGCATAAAGCAAATGTAAAAAAAATACTTTGAATATTAAAAAATACAGTACAATACATAAATAAATCCAAGGTACAATTTAATGTATTGCTTTGACATCAGATGGATGCTGAGTGAGGGTTGAACATTGTGTGGGATTTAAAATAATCTATTATCAGAATTGAAATTATGATAACTGTGTTTAATCACCTGTAATAATGAGTTGTGTTTGCCTTTACTGAAGAATTAAACAATTATGTTAATATAAAACGGGTTGCCTTTCAGAAGACCTCTGTACTCTGTCACAATGTTTTAGTTAACCACATGGGTTGCTCTTGGTGCAGTGTAGCAATGCAACTGCCGTGTTATTCAGAGGAAAGGATTGCAACAATCTGTAACAGCATCATTAGATGGCACTAAATTCTACACATTGTGTCTGATTTGTTATTTCTACAGCTGTGATCTTCATTCATTATCTCCCGCTTATCCTCTACTAGGGTCGCGGTGGGGTTCCCCATGCCCACCCAGGGGAGAACGTCTCGGGCGCTGGGCAGATAGACCCAGGACAGGGCGCCAATCCATCGCTGGGCACACACTCACTCACACAGACACACTCTATATGGGGCAATTTTAAGAAACTTCATCCATGTTTTTGGACTGTGGGAGGACACCGGAGAACCCGGAGGAAACCCACGCAGACACGGGGAGAACATGGAAACTCCACCCAGATGGGGATTCGAACCGGGAATCCCTAGTGCTGAGAGGCGAACGTGCTAACCACTAAGCCACCGTGCCGCCCAGCTGTGATCTTAATTAGAGAAATTAAATTAGGCAGGAGCTCTACTAACCGTGGATTACAGATATATATACGGGATTACAGATATATATACAGATTGTAGTTACATGTTACTGCATGACATTTGCCATGACTCATTTTAGTTTTAGTATGAATTTCTTTATTCTGGCAGACTTTGTTTCTGATACACGTAGACAAGACTGAAAGATAAATCTTTTTTTTTTTTTTTTTTTTCTTCTTTTACTTTTACTGAGCACCACGTTGTACTGTTTTATATCTCATAACACAAATGCTTGTCATGAGGAAGAGAGCCGGTAAAGCCGCCCAAAAAGAAGTCTCTCATGGGAGGTGGAAACACTGTCAGACTGAGATCTACCAGCTTAGACACTTCTTTTGTCAACATGCTGACAGTAGTGGGATGGCAAATGAATTCTTAAAATACATTTTGGAGCCAAAGCCTGCTTATTTTGCTCAAAACTTATCTTAGCTAATACCAAATTTAAGAGTGGTGTTATCTAATAACTTTGGTTTTACCAGTAATGAGATTAAGCACATTTTTTAGCAATTTAATAGCCACCTTCTAAATAATGAAGATCCCATCACATTGGGTCCAGTTCTTTTCACAATTGATTCAAGACTGCTAATTTTATGATCATGATGGATATTAATCTGTTTAGTTACTTGTATAAAAATTTTTACAAGGAAATTTTGCTTTACAAATCCCTCAAAAGAGCAAGCTATGGTTATGGGGACCAAAAAAATTATGCAATGCCATTTCGAAAGAGCACAAAGTCTCAGTAGGGGACCCATCCTCTCTGGGTGGCACTGTAGCATTCAGAGTAAATCAGGATTAGATTAAATGCAGGTGTTAAATGTAACAGTGATCCACTGCCGTTTAAACCGATCTTATTTTGTCTATACATTTAGTACGGGTTTTAGCCGATTTATAAACAGTGATTTTAGGAATCTGAGGTTGCTACTGTAGAGCTAGTAAGGAACCTATAGATGGTAACATGTCCACTAAAATGTTATTATAGAATAACAGACCTGTTTCTGCACAGTGCAGCACAAGACTTTAACTAAACGGCTAAAATATTTCACATTAATTTAGTTTACCGGTTGGTAGAGTTTCTGAGAAGTCAGGTGTTCAGAGCTTTTTCTCATGACGTGCATTTCTTAATTAATAAATGTTTAACGTGTGCAGAAAGTTGTATGTCTTCAGCCGTTATTTTGGAGACTGTCTGACTGGAATATAAATGATGGTTATGATAACAGAGGCAGGAAAAACACAAAATTGTCAACCGCGAGTCAAACATGGTTTGGTTTTCAACCTGTGAGCACGGCTTCCTGGATGCATTCACACACCTGTCAGTGAGAGCGAAATGAACTGATGTTTAGATTTGAACAAACTCACAGCTGTGAATGTCAAGTGTTTTAGTTAACTGTCGAACTCGAAGCGTTCCAATTTTTACCACAAATTATAGCCAGCTTTGCACATGGCTTCTATTACTTTTCTATTAGACATTTTTATCTTCTTCATGGTCATCTTGTGCTTCTTATTGTACAATCCGTTTTATTTATTATTAGTTAAATAAATACTTGATGGCAGGAACTCTATACTTGAGTTGTCTTTAATAGAGAATGATTTAAAATTTACATAAATTTGTCAAGTTGTTTGTCTGGAATTTAACCTGGTATGGTTTTACATGGAATCCAGACTAAAGACCTTCTCTGGCATTTTGTTTTTTCTTAATGATTGCAAGTTCAGAAAATTCTGCTAATTTCTGCTATTTTTCAACAGCTGTATGACATTATAGACTGATTACAAATTTACCTTAAAATATAAAATGCTTTGGCTAAAATGTGAGGTTGGATGATTTGTTTTGATTTTGTTGTGTTCCTTAAGGTGTGCACTTTTGTAGTTGTTTAGACGAACTTGCACATGTGGACATGTTTTACCTGATTACTTTGTTATAGATGCATTAAGGGCTTAATTCTCATCACAATCCTTTATAACACATGTCTTCAGTTTAGTTAGTAGTTATACCAATGCACCTGCAGACCTTGCTTTACTTGTCAGAAATGTAAAGTTATAGACCACCGTTTTTGGTACCATTTTTCTTTGTACACTCATTGGCCATTTGCATTTCCGCTTATTATATAGATGCACATTAATAGTCCTCTATTGATTATTCTGTTTAGTGATTAGAACCAACAGAGCAGTGTCTGTGTGATTGGTGATATTCAGCACTGCAGTAACACTGAAAAGATGATGATGGCTCTTTAGTGTGTGTTGAGCTGTTACAAAAAAAAGCCCCCAGCATTCTGTAGGCATCATCCTGTGAGCACTATTGTATTAAAACTAACTTGTTAACAGATCAACAAGCTTCTTTCTGCTTCTTTCCTTACAAAACAATATTCATGAAAATATCACTGTCATGAAGATTTACTGTTTTAAAGTAAATAAAAATAGAATCTGTACATTTTAAATGTTTAAAAGAATATTTACTGTGTATAAGATTTTCACTCAGTAACAACATAATTTTAAGGGTCTTTACACTTTTGCTTAAGACTGTGTTCATTATGACTGACAGTTAAATATTTATAAGAAATGTCAGATGGCTCCAGCCGTGCTTCTTTTTATTTTCCAGATCAGTCAGATGCTTGGTAATGAAATAAAATTTGCTGTGCGAGAGCCTGTAGGTCTCCGGTAAGTCCTCCCTCATTAAATAAAAGTCAAGAAAGTCATTTAAATCTGTCAGGATCTGAGTGCAAGTATGTGACTAACATTTGTGAACGAGTTCTGATGGGCTTCAGTAATTACAGCATTTAGCTCACAGTTCCTTGAACAGTCATGGGTTGAGTGTGATGTGTAGTATTTCTTATTACAGGCTGTGGATCCTCGTCTCTGCAGTGCTTTTTACATCCACGGCTTTAATGGTGAGAATTTCACACATGACAGCGCTGCTAAAAATGAGCACTCCTGTCAGATGCTGCATGTTTTTCATCAGAAGGGGCAGAGGCTTTCCTTCTTTGGGGCTGATTTATTAGACAGATAAGGCGGCTGTGGGATTACCCCTGTTCTTGATGGGAACATGCTTCAGTAAGAGCAAGCATTCTGTGTGTCTCTGGGGCGGCATGATAGAAACTGACAGAGTTATTTTTGCTAATCCACATAGTTCAATTAACCTCCCACAACACTCAATCAATACACAATTACCTTTAAATTTCATGTCTTTTGGTTAACTAGTTCAAGTTTAAGCTTCATTACAACTGAGTCTTTACCCAGAATATAATTATTTGGTAACTTGCAACTGTTATTCTGAAAATATACACATTGCATTTATTATTTTTGATATTTAATTTATTTAATATTACAATATTACACCACTAAGGTCATTACACCTCTCATATTTTCCCCATATCATGCCCGTTTATTATTTATAGACCTGCTGTGACTTTATGATGTTTTGTTTGTTTTAGACCCTGGCCTTTCCCAACCAGCTCTATGAAATCATCTTCGAGCTTACCACCAGTCAGATCTCCATCCGACTCTACGGAGGAGCTCTATTGAGTATGTTTGATGTGGAGTTGAATTGTGTGTGTGTGTTATATAATATGTATATATACATATATATGTATTACATATACATATAAAAGATCGTCAATTTGACTTCTTGTTCTTTAAGTGCTGAAAATGTTTTGCCAACACTAATAATATGCCTGTAGGTCTTTGCATTATCTTATGTAATAAAATACCTACATTTAAAACCATTACTTTAATAGTAGTTGCTTGCTGTGTATCGAAAAGTACAGCATTTTTTACACCCCTTTTAAAACAGTTTTTTTCTGATGTAGGCATCCTTTAAAGATCAGACTTCAGTGCACAACTCCTAAGATGAATTATCAAGGTGCATTGGTCAGCAGAGACCGTATAAAGTAACACATAAGAACATCCATGAGCTGTGATGTGACACTCAGTGACTCACTTCAAATTTCCATTTACAGCTTGTAGCATCACAAATACTCAATATAAGAGATGATAAAAGGTTCAGATGATCCAACATAATGTTCGACTCATTTCAGCTGTGTGGATCTGTAAGGTTTTCTAGTTTATCCCGCTGTGCTCATCTCTTGGATGTGAAAAACAATTTAAAGCCTTGATATCCACTAATGTGCTATTTTTAAACTGCCTATGTTTGAATGACATGTCATTGCTTTGTTCTGCTCATTCACTCACATGATTGTTTTTAAATGATTGATTATGGGTTCGGTTTGTTTCACGGAGTGTTCACGACTACGGTAGATTATGTAGATGGCTTGTTCACTGCATGAGCACAGGATTGTAGAAGGTATAAATATTTGAAGCCTCAGCTTTAAAAATTGATGACTTTATCCAGTCTGTCTTGGTTTTTATATTGGTTAGAGAAGCAGGCTGGAACTGTAGTAATTTTTAAGTAGTGACCGACAACCCAAACCCACGACTGTGCTAAAGGAGACGCAGGAAGTCCAATAATATATTTAGTTGTGGGCTGACTAAAAGAAGTATGCAAGAAAATATTTCCTTCGGCTTAAACTGTACATGATTATAACATGTTTTTTTAATGCTTTATTTCGAGCATTGCTCAGGGTGAAAACAGAGACTCGAGCATTAATGGGATTACAGGCATTATCCCTCTAGGAGTGTTGCCAAGCTACGCTGGCTGTGTGTTTTAAATGCTGATTATTTAATTCAACCAGCCTCTGCATGCGTGTATTTTGACTGGTGTTGCATAATCACAAATGCAAAACTGATGGATATATGATAGCTGGCTGATGGTGCGGGTACCTGGCTGTAAGGTGCTATTCCGATGCCACATCAAAGGCCAATAAGACTGTGGGAAACACTTGTGCAGGGTTGAAATAATCTTTTTGGCATATGGCCCCAGGGAGGGGGTAGTGAAGCAGCTGCTATCCATGTTATCCATATCCTGCATGGGGGGGGGAGATCAGAGGGTGCCTCCACATGTTCAGATCAGGATGCCATGCTGAATGCGTAGTCAATGCCTTTGATTGCTCTCTCTTGATGGTTCTTGACAACTTTCCATTTTTTGGTGATCTTTAATTATGGCCGATTCCATTTGACCCCCAATATGCCCTTTTCACTACAGGTATCTCATTAATCCTGTGGAATGGCCTTTACAGTGCAGAGAAAGCAATAATCCAGTGGACCCTGCTTACTGAAGCATGCTACTTTGGTGTACAGTTTATAGGTACGAAGCTATTAATCTTTGTCATGTCTGTTCCATTTTCATCAACGAGAACAAATTTTTACATGTTCTTTTATTTTAAATATATAAAAGGCAAACTGTTACACACTCACCTTAAATCACAAATTAGTTAATAGAATTACAGACAAAAATTAAAAGCTTTTTTTTCATTGCTTTTAACTCAATGCACAGATGCACTCTATGTACAAAAGTTTTGGGATGCGTCTTCTTTGTCAGTACATTTGTGTCTTACATGTATTTACATATTATTAGATTTTATTTATTACGTATATCTGTTAATGAGCTCAACAGTCCACACAACTGTCAGTTTTTTTGTTATAACATTAGATAAAAAATTTTTTTTTTTTTTTTTTTTTTTTTTTTTGTTGAGTGCGTCCCATGAAAAGAAGCCTGAATTCGACTCTGGTATTGGTCGGTGTTTTTGTGAGTTATGATGTGAATGTCCACCCATCTGTCTGTGATACATTTTTCTATGAAGTCATCATCACTGTTGATAAAACATTGTCTCCCTCTGTTGGCTATTATTTCCAATAGCATTGTGTTTTTACAGTGTGTTATATTTGCGGCCACATGAGGGCAGTATGTGACCCACTATCTGACTGTTTTAACGTGATTTCCATTGAGACGGAATTGCAGGCTTTATTTTCTTTTTTCTGTCCACAGTAACCTCTGTTTCTTTAGTGGAGATGGGAATCCTGACCAACGGAGCTGCAGTCCTCCTCGTCAGCGACACAGTCTTCCTGCTTATCACTGTGTTGTACTATTACCAGTTTAGTCGCAAGGCCAAGAAAATTAATCTGTGAACTAAGGTGTGCGTTTGTGAGGCAAATGGTGGGAGCACACCATGGGATGGGTCTGATCTTTTAGTTCCAGTAGTGTTTTTTTTCCCATTATAACTCAATCAGGTCATTGTGTTGGTGTTTGTTTTTTTTTTTTTTTTGCTATTGTTTGTTTTATCAAATTATTTATTAAAGTCTTAGTTATATCTGTTCTGCACATTTAGAAGGTCAGCAGCACTTCTCTGATAACAGCACTAAACTTCCTTTCAGTAAAAACTCCATCACTGTCTGCTATTTCGGGGTCTTCGTTTAAGATAAACCTTTTGTTATGTGCATCCTGTTTTGCATCTTAACATTCTCTAATTAGAACAGTGTTAACAGTGCAGGTGATACTAAAGCACATGATGATCAACACTTGACCACTTTGGCTGTAACTTCAGGTCAAATCCATCTAAATTATTCTTCACATGAAACATGAATGTGAACATGAAAAACTTTCTTTTATCTTGTCACACGTTTTAATTTGTTTCATTGAATGTAAAATTGTAACAACTGCTAAATCGCACACTTTGATGCCAGTTTGTCTCTCTGCGTTTACCTTTTTGTAATGAAACAGTCTATTGGGCCGAGGACGGAACTACGCAACTCCCTCTTTTAGTCTTGTAAGATTTTGTTGACCTGCATCAGTAAATTAAACACTAGTTCAAATGGTTTAACTTATGAATTCAATAAGCGCTCCATCGTGCTGTCGTATGAGCCAGTAATCTTAGCTAATGCTGGAAGAAACACAATGTTTAAACTCCTGACCTAAATCACTGCTGTTCCAAAAAACTGTATTAGCTGGAGAAACTACAGCTGCTGTAAAACGAGTTCAGGGTCAGCCTTCAATGCTCTCAAAGTTGAGTTGTTTTTTTTTATTTCTCCTCATGTTTCATTCTGTGTAAAACAAATTTCAGGTTCTTTCATATTCACAGGCCGCAGAACTCCAGATGTATCAGCTGTCTAATTCTAATATCTATAACTCTTCTAAGACACAAAAATTACATTTAAAAAATGTAAATGGAATGAAATGAAAGAAACATCAGTACTGAGAGCAGATGTGCTGCTGATTCATGCATACAGACTGGAACAGATGGGAGGGCCTGGGGGGGGGGGGGTGTTTCCCGAAAAATATGTAAGCCATAACAAAATGAAAGTGATGTGTTCTGACTTTCCCAAAGTTCTTCAGTGTGCAATGACTATTTGGTCCTCATGTCACAACACAGAACAATAAACCCTGTACTGTAGCTCTGCTATAGGGACCAATAAGTAAAAGATGAGGGGGTTCTATTTTAATTTGATGACTTCATGAGTAATTTCTGTTTCGATTGGCAGTGTGCAGGCTTTCACATGTTTTTGGAGTAGCGGGAGGGGGGGATATTTGGTCAGATGGTTTCCTTCTTGTCCCTCACAAAAACTGCCTCCATTATAGAAATGTGCTTCAGAAGCCACCGATGTTTAGTTCAAGATGTGTTATTGACTATGTCTCAAATTCTGGTACTATGTTGATCAATTACGTCATGTGTGTTACAGTTTGATTAGATTTAATAACAGCGAAATGTTTACAAATGAACAAACTGTTTGCATCTTGTAAATACTAAACTTTAAATCTCCAGGTCCCAAAATATTTTTCTTCAGTGTTTAAGCACAAAGAGGAATGAGCTTTGATTGATTCTTGGTTACTGTAGGTTGGCTCTGTGTCATTATAAACTCATGTATTTGTGATAGAATGATGCTTAGTAGGACCCTGAGTACTTGGTAAATTGTGTTCAGTGGCATTAATCCATAAGTAAAATGGGTCTTTCCATCATTTATTAAAGCATTGAGTTATGAGCATGGATATCACTGTAGAAGTGTTTGTCTTTTAGGTTAGTATGTATGTATGTTGGCTTTATAAATGCTACACTGACACAGAATGCGACTTCCGTTGTCGGCTGATGTGAATCAGTGCACGGCTGTTTGTGTAGCAGTACAGATGTAGCATTACCAAAATCCAATTCTTACGATCTCAGCAAGTAATATTTTTTATGTGTTTAATAAAATGTAAATGCCAAATATGTATTTACCTTCAACAGCCCTGTATATACCCACTCAAGTCAATATTTACTTTTATTAGGTTTAATATTTCAAACTACTGGCCTATTATTATTATTATTATTATTATTATTATTATTATTATATAGAGAATTTATTTCTAACCTCCTGCATAGATTATAAAATACAGTCGACATTTAGATACTTGATTGACTCCTTAGCCCTTGAATTCTTATGGAGTTAATGAAGAATTGCAGACAGAAAACGTTACCAGGGCTTATAGAATTGTTTTAGATAAAATAAGCAGTGGAAAATGTGTCTTAAGTGGTAAACGTGTGAATTGCATTATTGTATCTGCTCCTGCAGTTCTGTTTCTATTTGTTTTGACGTCCTGTATGGTTGCTTTCACAGTGACTTTTGCCTTTTAAGCACAGTGTGCTTTCACAAACAGGTGGTAAAAACCAGAAACACCATTTACACTGTCTTTGTATTTCTTTTGAAATGTGTATATACATTCACTGTATCCTGTATATACTTTTGTAGCAACAATGTCAAGTGTTAAAAAGGTAATAAATATATGGTTTTGCAACAGAAACTGTTTGTTTGGCCTGAGAAAATGCCCAAAACAGTCAATCAGATTTGCAGTTCGACTTGGTGCATTTGTTTTAATAAATAACTTTTGTTCTATACACAGTGCCTGTCTGCACCATATGGACACTGAATTGTCTATTTTATAGAATTGCATTGTGACCTTAATTAAGAAGTTAAAATATTTACACACCTTGTTTAATGTTAGTTTAATGATGATTTTTATGTTATTTTGATTTCAAACCTTTATTCCAGTTGTGTGGCTGCATTAAATCATGCAGCTCCAGTTAAGTCAAGTTTATTTATATAGCCCTTTTTACAATAGTACATTGTCTCAACGCAGCTTTACAGTCTTCTAAGCTTGAACACACAAGTAAAAGCTAAAGTGACCATGGAAAATGAAAATTCCCTGTTTTTAATTTTAAAAGGAAGAAATTTTGTGAGGACCAAGGCTCAGTAAGGGAACTCGTCAACCGAGCAGTGTTAACAGTGTAATATACTAAGTGTTAAATCAACAATAGATTGAATGAATTGAGTATTTTGGCTCCTTGAATTTTATTGCCCAGAGTCTGTGATAGTGGTACAACAAAGAAAAAATATCCAGTCAGCAGCATTTCTGCACAAAATCATCTAAATTCAATGTGAGATCAATACAAAAGCCAAGATCCCATGACATGGATTCCTGTTACTGGCAGTTGTTTTGCAGCCAATTTTAAGTTCCAGAAAATGTTCATAGCTCTTGAATGTCACACTGCAGTCTTCCTGAACATGTGTAGTTTCCCTGAAGTCAAAATAAATATTTAATCATGAAGAAGTACAGAGTGGAAATGGTGTTTGGCTTCTTAGTTTGTGGAGGCACTGTTACCTCGGACAGTGTTACTGCTTATCTAAGAATAGATAATAATCTGCTTTATCACCATTTCACGCCATATATCATTAATGCAATATTTTATCAGGGGGGATTTTTCGAACAAATCTAACACTTGCTGAAGGAGTGCCAAAAGCCTGTGGACCAACCAAAAGCCAGCTGGGCAAACCCCCTATACACTTAATGAATTCCCCCCCCCAAAAAATCCCTCAGATTCACCCCATAATTTAAAAAAAACAACAAAAAAAACACCTTTATAGAAGAGTGTAACCTGTTGCGGCTGCAAGGGTGGAAAGCAACCATCTGCAGTAATGTACCTCTAGGGAGAATTCTTGTAGGGTTACTACATGTACAAGTTTCAGAAATGTTCTCAAGCTTTTTATTTTTTTTATTTTTTAAAGTAGAATTACTTTAAACCTGTAACATGTTTAAATGTTTCATGTTTGTTGGTCAGTGAATTATTAAAAATTAGGCGTTAAATTCGGATATCCACCCATGGACTTGTAAATATTTCATTTACACAACGAGTTAATTTAAGAGAACTATTATGAATGTAATTTGAGCAGAAATATGAACTCCATGCCTTTGAAGGTGAAAGTGAAAGCGCAGCTCTTGAGGTTCTGTGATTTTTTCCCCTTTAAACCTCCTTCTCTGGTTACCAGCTTCGGTCTCTACCGCTTGGTGGCGCAGGAGAGCATCTCCTCATCTGAACTGCAGTCGGAGTTTAGACTTCACACTCACGCCGCGGCTGTAAGAGCGAAGGCTGACAGCTGCTCGACTTCTCCACGGGCTTTCGATCACCAACAAAAACAACCGGCACCGAAACAGCACCGGATCAGAACCGAACCAGAACCAGCACCAGCACCGGCAACCGTGAGTCTGAACCTGAGACCTGATTAACATGAACGGCGGGATGTGGAGCGAACTCTCGGGACTTTGCGTTTCATCTGTTCTTCTCTGAATCCTGATCGTGGGGGGGGGGGGGGGGGGGGNTTTTTTTTTTTTTTTGTATGAGGAATTAATGGGACATCTGTCACTGGGGGTTAATGCCCTCATTATGAGGTGGTGGGAATGCATCTCTGTATGTAGGTCAGCGTTCCAACATGCCGAACATAGAACCTACCTCTAAATGTGGTTCTCCTTTGCTGAGTGCATTAATCACACATGCAACCCGCTGCATGTATTTACTCAACGGACCTTTAAAAAGTCTTCAGCGTGCTGTAAACAGTGTATGTTTCAATATTCAAAAGCAATGACGACGTATACTCCTTGACCATCTGTTTACACTCAGCTGCCTGCAGTAAGTACTGTCTACCAGTTTAACTGCATTCCTCATGACCTTGAATACACAGGAAGTTCGTCCTTTTGTATACTTTAATGTCATCCAACTTGTTATTACTCCGAAATCAGCCTAACTGACGCCTTTGCGATTCTTCAAAGCTCACTGCGGGATCCTACTCTAATATGAGGAGATAAAGTCAGTTATTGACTTTGGGGTCCTAAATGAACCCTCTAGACTGAACAAAGGCTCTTGTCTGTGGCTGGCCGAGCTGAGGGTCTAATTTGGGTCATTTGCTCTTTCCTCGTGTTTAAGTGTTGTCAGAAATATTGTTACGGAGCGTGAGAGTGTTTTCATCCACGAGAGGAGCCACTTTAAGGTCGTTCTTTACTCTTGTTCTATAGTTGCCGTAGGAACCTGGCATTCATGAGACTGAATAAGTTGTCTGGCAGGGTGAAATAAGGGATGGGTTTACATGTCCAGGCAGTCGTTCTGCTTTCCAGCACTGCGGTTAGACCATCCATCAGGTTCAGTAACACTTAGCAGTCCCAGAACAAGAAGCATGTCAATTTGAGCTAGGAGTACTAGTCGCAGTATACAATTTTCTACTGCACAGTTTCAAAGCCCAGCTCTTATCTGGGTTTGTGTGTGTGTGTGTGTGTGTGTACATTTAAGCCTGCACAAGCCTTAGTATGCATAGACTTTGCTTTTGTTAGCTGTGAAAAGCATCATTGAAAGCTGCCATTGTTGTGGTGGGAAATCAAAGCTGGCCCTGTCTCCCAGTGTGTGTGTGTGTGTGTGTGTGTTGTGTGTGTGTGTGTTGTGTGCGTGCGTGCATGAGTGTGTGCAAGCGAGCACACAGGGAGGAGGGGTTGGAAGGAGGAAGGGCCATGGGGTGTTAACCAGCGCCTCACTGTGCACTGTGTAGATGATCTGCATGCTGATGAACTTCAGACTGAGATGTCCACCCGCCTGACACTCAAGGGCCCTATAATGTTTTTTTTTTTTTTTTTACAGACCCCTTCACACATGCACACCGGAAGTATGTAATGCTTCAAAAAAGTTCCGCCTACAATTACTGGACTTCTTGATGAAAAAGTCATTAAATAAAGAAGCATATATAATTAAGACATAAAAATCACATAGCTGGAATAAGCATGGACTCGTGGCAAATTAAACTAAACTTAGTTTTGCTTTGAACAGTTAGAAGCACCTCTGTTCAAATTTTTGGTAGTTTTTATTTACCACTTAAAGTACCATTTTTAAAAAATTCAGTAAGAACGTAATGAATTAAAGCTCATACATTGGCTAAAAATGTTATATTGACAAGTACATTGGGAACACCCCCATTTTAAGTTGCTTTGCCCTTTAGCTTTTTTTTTTTTTTTTAGCTTTTCTGGAAACTAAATTGTGGCGTGTGTCTGTGGGAATGTCCAATTAGAAGGTCAGACACTGATGCTGGATCAGAGGCCCTGACCCTCCAGTCCAGTTTATGACCATGATTGAGGTCAGGCCTCAGTGTGAGTCGGTCAACTTCCTCCAAAAACGAACACACCCAGCCCTGACTTTATCTTGCTTTGTGCAGTCATTATGGAACAGAGAAAGACCTTCCGCAAAATGTTCCCACAAAAATAGAACCACTCTGTTGTTCAGAATTCAAGGCTAAGTGCTTGCTTTTATACACCTGTGTTAAATGGTCTGAATGAAAAACACATAATTGTAGGGAGTAAGAGGTGCGTCCCAATACTTTTGTTCATCTTCTATGCCTTTGTGTTATTTCACTGACTGCCAAAAGAACTGACTGACTAAATTCAGGGTCTTAATGTGCAGGAAGGATGAATAGCTATAACTCTGACACTCCTGAAAGAATCATGATCTGGTTCAAGAAGACTAAACATGCAAAGAAATCTGATCTACTTCCAGAGTTTACTTGGCCTTATTAGATTTTTAAAAAATGGAACGTCACGTTTCCGAGACTGCTTGGTCGGCAGGGTCTGGCAACACAGCGCAGATATCTGAAGCAGTTAAATGCAGGAATATTGCTGGTCTTTTGTATTGCTTCAGTTTTTGCGGCAGTGACTGGAGCTCATGCTTTCATGTGGCCTCTTTCTTTAAGCGTTCAACTTTGTTTGCAAGGCTTTTGTCCCTCTTTATTCTCTTCTTGCCGTTGTGCAGGCTAAAGAAAATATGATAAAGAGCACAAAACCTGCTTTCTTCTTTAAGGTTTACTGGATGGTCAGAGAGAAGGATGAGTTTCAGTGGGAAGAGGACATTTGATACTTTAAAGCTCGGGCTATATATTTAGTGTTTAAAAATAATTTTAGCAGAAATGAGCCAGGAAGTGTTTCATGGGCTGAGTGTGGGTCTTAAAAACTGCTTTTCTTAGTTTTCTGCCAGAGGTTTCCACATCAGGAACCGGCAGTGTGACAGCAATGAAAAGATTGAAAATTATAAAACTTTGTATAAAATTATACAAAAGCTGAAATTCAGACTGTGTGTGATTTAAATGAAACAGAATATAATGATATAAACAATACAACAATAAGCTGATAGAGATAATAAAGTTAATGGATGGAAATTTGTATTATTTTAAGGTGGTGTATTAGTTTCAGATGAACTGTACTTCTTGGCAACGAAATCACTGATGTCACAAAACATCAGCCAAAAAATAAGGAGCCCTGGAGTCTGGAGACTTATGGACGGACAGTACTATATACTTAAGATAGCTACAATTGGAACCCAATGGTGACCTAGTGTGCCCAAATTTACATTATTTACTTCTGCTGATTCAGCACTGCCTAAAGCGCAGTGCCATGCATATTAAATTAAATGCCATGAATTGCCCATTACTTTGCTATACATTTTTTTTATTATGAAGATAAAAAAGAAAATAGAACATCTATGGGAGTGTCAATGTTTTTCTGTTAGTATTTATCTCCACGTCTCCACCTTAAATGGCTGTTCAGCTGGTCTTTGACACATTAGAATAA
This sequence comes from Corydoras maculifer, assembly GCA_019802435.1. NCBI lineage: Eukaryota > Metazoa > Chordata > Actinopteri > Siluriformes > Callichthyidae > Corydoras > Corydoras maculifer. The sequence goes on from JAFMOD010000434.1 coordinate 587,426, forward strand.
AGTATGGCATTGGCATGTAGTCAAAAAAATTGCTGTTTTTTAGAACTATTTTAGAACAGCATCAGATAATTAAGTAGATAATTAGACACTTTAAATTAATAGCTCCTATCTAGAGTTATACATCTGTATTTATTTAACAAAAAATTATAAAGATTACATGTTACACTCCAAGTGTACCATCACAACGGAGCAGATGACACTGTGCAACAGAAGGTTGTTATGCTTTCACTTTTACTTACGACTATTTTGGTTTTTGAGGGATCTTCCAAAGGTTTCCGTGCTACATCAGTTTGCTATTTTTAATTAATGTATTTAAAACATAAAACATGCCCCAGTTGCCTCAAGCACATTTCTTGATATCTTGTATAACCAGAAGTACAACTTAGAAATACTGCAGAACTTGAAACGCAAAGTGTTTTTACTGTTGTGGTAGAAGACTAAATAGCCGACACCCCACTTATTAAAATTCGCTCATGACGACTTCGTGTTTGGTCGCGTCAGGCTTTAAATAGTATTATTGGACTAAACAATCTTTGTCATCATTGTGCACATAGATGCCTTCAAAGCACTTTATCTGATCTTTATCTTTCTGTTGGACCTTGCTTTTGCTTCTGCACCTATTTAAATTTCACATCCTTTAATACGTTTACTGTATTGATTATTTTATTTGTTTTAATTGTAGCCGTTCATTTGGTTTGCACCTTTTCTGCCGATATAAACTCTAAGATAAAATCTTGGATATTTCCTCTAAACCTTAAGCATAGCTGTGGTGCACCTCTGTTGCTTTCAGTTTGCAGTCAGTAGTTTCTAAAAGTGTTTGATGTGACACTTTCTCACTTTAGAATGAACACACTGTGGGCCGTGTAACTGAAGACTCAAAACAAGAGGATATCAGCACCTTGTAAATACATGTGCTGGAGATTATGGTGCAGCGCAAAACACTTTAAAGTCATATCTGTATTGACCCCACTTGGTGCAGAGGATGCAGTCATGTTCTGAACAAAGATATGTCTTCAAAATCAGTTTAAAAAATGGCTATGCAATGTAATCCCGCAGGACAATCACCCATGTCAACGTAAAACACTTGTTTTTGCCAATGAACAGTTAGTAAATCATATAAGACATTACAATAATATTTGTTTTGTTTTGTTTTTAATAACTGTAAGGACTAAAGTGGCTGTATGTATGTATGTATGTATGTATGGTCAATGTCTTACCTTTCTCTTCTAACATCCATGTAATAACCAGCGTATGCCTGATGGGATCACGTTGAAAATCAAAATCCAGTGTTCCTTTCATTATTCATGTATAGTTCCTTTAATTGTGATGTTTACTGACTGTTTTCCTTTTTTTTCAGTTTGGAGTCACCACGATGGGGAAGTGTTGCGTCACAGTCACGAAGTACTTTTTGTTTCTCTTCAACCTCCTGTTTTTTGTGAGTTATCCTTACTTATCCTTTGAAAGGTAACTTAGGAAATTAAAAACGAGAAATATGTGTGACATGAAAATCAGCGATTACGAAGCCGCAGTGATGTCGTTTTAAATACTGAAACTTTCAGAGAGCAGTTATGCTCATGAGCGGTTTTAATGGAATGATTCAGGGCTGTTATTTTAATTCAGTATGCAGAAGCATGGACATCCTGTTTAATTTGCATGTTTAATTTGCATTTTAAAAGAGAAGTTCAATATTTTGCTGATTTTAGTTCATAAAATCATAAAAATTTACTTATAGATATAATATCATACCTAAGTACACTTACAGGCCAAGTAAGTCCTTTTGATTCTGTTCTCTAATGATCAGGTCCCCTACTGTGTAGGAGGTACTGTATGTGGAGGGTAGATGATTCTCAGCGGAGTAGTGACACTACTGTCTAGCCGACATCCTGATAACGGATTAGTGGATGACTAACACAAACTGTGCCTAAAGTGGAGTGCTCTGAGTATACAGTGAATTGTGTGAAATAAAATCTACCACCAGAACACACACTTGCACACCACCACTATGTCACTGCATCAGTCTCACTGCATGGCTAAGTAGCATCAACTATTTAAAAAGAAATGTAAACTTTGATAAGCTGTCTGATTCTTCACATGACTATAAATACAGCTTAGGCTGAAACTGATGTTGAAAAAATATAAATCATTTTATAAGTTGCATCAGTTTATTCATTTTACCTTTCATCGTCCTCTCTTAATGCATTTTTATCTATATAATTGTCCACTTATGTATGTATTCCTTTATCCACCCGACTTTTCACCCATCCATCTACCAGTCTGTTTGTCTACTCAAACCCTCCCACAACCATCCACTCATTAACCCCTCCATTGTTGACATTTTTTATTCTTGCTTTTTAAAACAGTTATAATTAAAGTGCAGAGAATTACAAAATCATCCTCAGCTCCACCCCCACACGCAGAAAATTAAAACCCTGATCCCAGACGTTCACCCTCTAAATGACAGACCCTGATTATCGGACCTAAACAATGCTGCAGAAGCTGCGTATTATCCCTCTCACATCCATCTGTGCTGTGCGTCAGGAAGGTTATAATACTGTGGGCTCTGTGGGGTTAAGCTGCACTGAGAAATGCATGAAGGAACACTGAACTTGTAGACCGTGACCTTCATTGCTAGGCAGCTGCGCCACACGGCGACAGACATCTGGAAATGGATTTTGTGTTTTAGCATGTCATGGTCAGTTATTAAGATTAGGAAGCTAGTCTGAAACCCTGCAACACTCAGTTGTGCTCGTTTTATAGAGTCACACCAGGAATAAGCATAGGCACAACTCCGTTAATTAACACAGGAAACAATTTTAACTGCAGAGTGACAGTTCCTGTTCCAGACCCTCACTGCAGATCCCGGAACTATGACCTGTATGCTAAAGATTGATGGGATGTATTTTGGGTAAGCAGTGGTGTTCTTTAACAGCCGCCACATCCGCTCTAGTGCCCTCCTCCCCCCGCTGCCACGCAGAGCTGCAGCCGAATCAGTCCCAGATGTGCAGAAGGAAGATGCTGAAACTGCCTAGAGAACAGTGCTCAGCACAAACTCACTACAGACTGAGAGCAGTGCCTCTAGTACACTGGCAGGGACACATGCAGCCAGGCATTTCGGCTGCCTTCGACATGTAATGACATTTTGGCCTGAACCAGATAATGCTTTCTTGCACAGATCGCGTTGTTCTCCCTTTCGAGTCACTTGGCGTGAACAAGTTACGGCTTGTAAACTGAAATATGAGGCCCTGCTTTTCCCCCTACTTGTCTGCGTTTTATGCAACTCTGTCTCTCTTTTCTCTATTTCTCTGTAGATCTTTGGCGCCCTGATTATGGGCTTTGGACTCTGGATTCTTCTGGACAATCAGAGCTTCATTGCACTCTTACGTAAGTCCGTCTGGCGTTGTTGGCATAATTCATGCAGAATTACACTTTTACAAAACTCAACATTTCATGTCTTAGAATTACAGACAAGAGTACCCTCTCAGTTTTGAGTTTATTTAGTTATAGAGCTTTGGACATCGTCCCTACGCCGCTTTGCTTTGTTCTAAGCCAGAACCCCTAAACTGAAGCAACAGTGAAAAGGAAAAACTCCTTTGTCTTTAATGGCTTTTTAAAATATTAATATTTTAAGGACCAATGGTTAGTGGGGGATTCTTCCTATGCAGGCAGCATAATAGTGTAAGACAATAAGGTTCAAATGTGTGTAATCAAGTGTGCACTTTTTCAAAAATAGATAAAAAATAACAGAATAACATCTATGTTCATTTGTATTCTCATTGCCTTAACCCGATCAGGAGGTGTTGTAGCCTGTCCCAGCACTCCCAAGGGCAAAAGGTGGGATAACACAATGAACAGTTTACCAGCCTTTTATATACAGACACACACACAATCACATTTACACGCAATTCGACTTCTATAACTTTTTTTGGGACTGTGGAAGGAAATCTGAGCTTTTGGAGGAAACTCACATATAAAAGACTTTGTTCTGGAATCAAACACAGGAACTATGTGCGTTCATTTGACGTGTCTAAGATACAATATCCACACGAACACATGGGAGTACAGACCATGGAATCTCACTGTTCTCGTGATGTCCTTGATTTAGGTTCCTTATACACCATAAACAGAGCCACTGATGCCTTTTTAGCCATGACCTTAATGTCAAACGTGTACATTGTTGACATTATGCAAATTCAGAGGCTCTGTGTTTACGAGCGTGCCCTCTAGTGGAATTCTGAGGTAACACGTGCTATCCAAAATCAAGTAAGTGCAGTGTTCTTTCCATGTTGTGTTAAAGTGGCTTACACATTCATACACATCCTCCACCGTGTTATGAGTTCATTCCTATAAAGATCCAGACCAAGTTTTAAGATAAGTTTTACATGTTCTCATTAGCAGCAGCTTCTTGTGCTCTTTATCCCGTCTCAGGTCTGAACACATAGCCCTGTGACTCAGTACTACCAAACTTTTATAGCACCATCTGTGGTTTGTTTGTGACACCACCAAGCCTGCTGGACAGACTCTTTTTAGTCGAGCGCTGAATTTCTCATCACTACCTCCCACTGTCCTGCTTATTGACATACACAGGCACGCACATTCCAAATCTGTTTTCCATCCTAAAAACTGAAGCACTGCAGCCGTGTTCCAAAAATGCTCGCTCAGAGACTAATCCCATAGCTCGAACAGCTCGGTTAAGCGACTGCCAGTATGATCCTGCAAGTGACATCGCATGTCTCAGGCAGCGCGCAGGTGCTGCCACAGACCCACACTGAGCTCATTTAGCCGCTTGCTCATTAGCATTCATATCGTCAGTCATGCTACTCATCTCTGAAAACAGCTCCCTTGTTTCTTTCTTTTTTTCGTCGTATGTGGACTTTGTCAGACAGCAGCGCCACACTAAAGCTGCTCATTTTGTCTCCGTGTCTAAATGCAGTTGGCACGAGGATGACGTTTTAAATGCAGCAGCCATGAACCATCTGTTTGAATCATCCTTCCATGACGAGACTCAAACAGAACTTCATGGAAAACACTGAGATGCTTCAAGGCACGTGTTACGCTATACAGCCGGGTTGCTGCGTCAAGGAATGCTTCAGGAACCATATGTGTTTAGGTCCCGAACGCTGCCAAGTGTGAACTGTAACTACACGGTGAACAGACCTCCAGCTCATGTTTCCTCTTCGCATGCTGTATTTTACCCAGCCGACACATTCTCGTAGCACAGGAGACCTGGAGGGCATTGGTTCTTCTGTGAAAATTCTTACTACATTATCAGAAGCAAAGTATTATTCATTAGATTTTTATAAACCTGCATTTAGCTTGGGAACGTGTCTTTTCTCAGTTACAGACTCTGGTGGTGGTTTCTCTTTAGGGAAGAGAACGCAAATCGAGCCAGTAATTCTTTTTCTCATGTTTTACTCAGACCTCTCTCTCTCTCTCTCTCTCTCTCTCTCTCTCTCTCTCTTTGACAGCTTTGAGGTCGACTTCAAATGCTTTGCTGGTTGGGAAATTGCTGTTTGTGCAACTTTTCCTTGTGGATGTTTTATAGAAACATTTTGAACACTTAAAAAGCTTCAGATAAACTTTCTTCTCAGCATTAAGCCTGATATGAATGTAAAACAAGTTCGCTTCTTGCTTTTTGAGTGTTTGTTTAGTTTCATTGGGTCTTCAGTCTGTCGTTATACAAGGGGTAAGATTATTGTGGCTTTATGCAAAAAGACATGTAACTATTACTATATCAATATTTTGGAACATCGATTTCTAAATCATGGCTTTTAAAGAGAGTTGCTGATGTCAGGGCTACGTGGCTTACCCCCAGAGCAGAACCACATTATAAAACAGATTCCATTCCCAAAATCTGATGGGCTTGGCCACGTTCCAAGTCCAAACTTGTTGAGTTCAAAAAAATATTTGGTTTCCAATCACTTCATCGGCAAACTGTAATGATGCAGAAGAGCTGGATTACATTAAAGTCTTGTTAATGAAAGAATTCTTTAATGAAGCTATAGGTTTGTTTGCTTTATCCGTGATATTTAATTGTTACATTCATGAGCAGATAACAGGCGCACCGTGGACTGGTCACCCAAATGGTACTGCTGATGTCATCAAGTTGACTGTCATGCTATTGTGTCTGGATAAGCCATTGTGATTCCAGTTCTAGCTTAACTTTCTTAGGGCTACTCTACACTGTGCTATTGTCAGGGGGAGCCTGTGCCGATGTTCTGTCCGCAGTTGTCGGCATTGTTTCTAAGACTGATAGAGGTTTCTCAGTGTGTCATGACGACATCATGTGTAAGTCCTTGGAGTTGGTTAAGGACATGCCATGGTGAGGTTCTGGTGCACACAAATGCACTACTGTGTGGTTTATCCACAAAGACCAGCATCATGTCTGAGTGCTGGACTTCATGTGACCTCATAACATTCTGGGATCCACAGTGATTTCCAGCGCTGGATTCATAGCAACAGTGTAATTTAGTGCACAGCTTACATGTAATGTGTGCCTGGAGATGTGGCCCATGACATCCAGGAGGCTCCAAGCTAAAGTGTTTCTCCAGAATATTGTAAATGGCTTGACCAGATGTGATCATGTGGTGTGATTCCGCCGCTGAACAAATGACTTTAACTGAAATAAATGCTTCGGAAAAAAAAGACCTGAAAGAACAGATTCTTCATTTTAGAAGAGAAATTAAAGATTGCATTGGATTATTTCATGCCTATGGGGTTGCACTAAGAAAAAAAGAATTTAGATGCTTGCACATATCACACATTGCATGACATATTGTGAGTAAGTGACATCTGAAACCAAACACACAACTTTGTGAGCCGGATGCTGCACGAGTCCCAAATGTCGACAGGCTCAAAGCTCATTGATTTACAGAACCCGAAACAGGAAGTTAATAGAGTTAATAATAGTTAACAGAAGCTGCTTTTTTATGCAGCACTAAATGCAAAATAGATGTTTACATTTACAGGAACACATATTTACAGTCAGCCATGCATTCAAATAGCAGCTTTAGATAATGATCCAATCAGCCACCTCTGTATTGAGAGAGATGATGAATGGGAAGAAATATCAGAAATGTGATTACTCAATAGAAGTGCAATAAAAGTGAAACTCAAAAAAAGACATGTCCAACCTGAAACCTGTTTAAAACAAAATAGTCCTCATCCTCAAAACTATGCATTTGTCTTTGCAGAAGAGTCAGCAGAGACCCTTAAAGTGGGCTCCTACATTTCAATAGGCGTGGGCGCATTCACCATGCTGTTGGGCTTTTTGGGCTGCTTGGGAGCAATCTCTGAGATCCGCTGTCTTCTTGGATTTGTAAGGAACAAAAAACAACATACTCTGTATCTGTGTACAGTTAACACTGAAGCCGGCCTGTGAAGTGATAGTTGTTTGTAATCTCATCATGCTTGTATAAAAATCTAGTGCTGCAGATTTTATTTTTTAACTTTACTATTTTTTTCCACAGTACTTCACTTGCCTGCTCCTCATCCTGATTGCTCAGGTGGTTGCTGCACTCCTCATTTATTTCCATCTTGAGGTGGTGAGTGATGTCACAGTCTCTTCTTCTCAAAGCTGTTTAAACCTCTGATTCACACTGATTCACATGCTCAACATGTGTCTCAGTCTAACAGGTCACAGAGTCCGAGTGCTGCATATTTAGCTATGAACTCCATTGCAAGGGGTTGTTTGGGTTTCGGGAACAGTACCAAAACAGAGGGATTCTTTTTCTCAGTTTAAATAATGCTGCCCCCTATTGTGTGTTTAGTGAAATACACCAGCTGTCATTACAGACCAGTTAGACCCTGATTATTGTTTCAGTAAATGAATATTGATTACAGAGGGACTTGCATGGCTCTTGTTATTGATAGTGGTACAGCACAGCAAGGAAGGTCAAAGACACACACACACACACACACACACACACACACACAGTACCAGGTTTATCAGATTCTGACAAGGATTATAAATACGATAACAATACATTTGACCGCTCCACTAATTCTATATTGGATACTGGAGCTCAGTAATTGATATGAAGTTGGTTTATTATAACATCCTCATGGTTTTAATTTTCTTTACTATCAGCTTAGAAAAAACACATCCACCATTGTGACTGATCTTGTGAAAAGCTACCAGGGACCAAACACAACTGCTGAGCGAGCATGGGACTACATCCAGACCAGTGTGAGTAAAGAATGAATCTTTATGATGATTAAATAGCAGAGTAAACCTGGTTTCAGAAAAGCAGATTTAAAACAGATTTTGAAGTTATAATTTTATTTCTGTTTTAACCTATATGAGGTTATTGAACTTGGAATGGCAACATAAATGTAATGTAAAAGTAATGTAAATTTCTTCTGTGCTTTTGTATTTTGCCTCACAGATGCAGTGCTGTGGCTGGTCCGGAAAAGATGACTGGCAGATGAACCCAATTTACAATGAAACTTCTCCTCCACGGTATCCCTGTGCCTGCCAAAACGCCTCAATCACTGGAGCGAGCACAGGGGAATCTTGCGACACGTTTGCTCTGTCGCCCATCTATGAAAAGGTATCTTTAAGTGAAATATGACCTTTTAATAAACAAATAGTGAGACAGGCCAAATTAGTAATGCAACGTTAATAAACATGTTTCAACTGCGGCACTTGCTTTTTTTCTATTTTTTCGAGTTGTTCCATTTGGGGGGGTGCCACAGATGAGAAATATATATATGGCACTGTTTACATGGCATGCCCTTTCTGGTGTAACCCTCCTATTTATCTGCGCTTGAGACCATGAGTGCCTGAGGACAATAAAGTGCCTCCAATTGGCCTTTTTCTAATAAGTACATAATTGCAAAATATCACTACTGTAGCTTGAGCCGTATTTGACCCATTGCATGCAGCAGAAACTAATAACAAGCTATTACACATTGATAATAAGAAGTGTTTTTGTTCTTTCCCCTTATTAGGGCTGCATGAATGCTGTGGAGAGCTGGCTCTTCACAAACTATGGAGTCATCCTCGGAATCAGCCTCGGGGTGGCGGTTATTGAGGTATTCCACCATGTGTCCTTTATTTTTATCTGGAAAGAAAAAGAGTCTCAGCTGAATAGTTACCACTCCTGATTTTTTTTCCCCACAGCTCCTGGCCATGATCCTGTCTATAGGCCTGTTTAAGAGTGTACACCAAGAAGACTACACCAAAGTGCCAAAGTACTGAGTGCACTCCTCCTCACACTTTTACACACACACCACACTTCCCCCGCTTGTGGAACGTGGAGTGATAGTTTTTATGGTTTACTTGTGTGTTCAGGAACCCTGTAGTAAAGGTACCCAAAAAGATCTTAAGCTTTATTTTGGTTTACAAAACCATCAAACATGGTCTCTGAAAATGATGCAGACTCGAGAAGAACATGTTTCAGCCTGATTATATATCTTTAGTGTCCAGTTATGTAAAAATGTGCACTTTCTGTTTACAGTCTGTAGTAACTTTTTATCTTTTTTTATTTGTTCTCTTTTTAAGTTTTTATACATTATTTTTATCAGCAGTGGAGGTCAGCTAGTGATGAAGTAAACACTTTTGGATCTCAATATTTTCTTTTATCCCACTAATTTACTCTGTACAGAAACCAGACTCATTAGTGTTGCATGACGGTTCTGTTATCTATTTCTTTTTTGTACATCAGTGTTGTTTTTTAGTTGTGTCTCTGGGTTGTTCTTTTTTGTTGTTTTCTTGCTTGTACATATTTCAGCATAGTTTTTCAGTATTAGGTTTAGAATATGCTATGTACAGCTCTTTATAAAATAGTTTACCTTTGGTAAATTTTTAAATCCTTGTAAAACTGACTATGAAAAAACAAATACTCTCTCCCAAAAGAAACCCGAGTCTGAGTAAACTTGTACATCCTTACACTTAGTACAATTAGTTTTTCGTGTTTCTTTTTTTTAACCCTGCTTTATCAAGTGTTCTCTTAACTTGTTTTGGTGTGAAAGGATTAATCTCATATTTGTATTTTTTATCTGTATGCACTCATACTAGCAAACATCAACTCTCCTGATGGTCTCCTGTTGTTTTAGTTTGTATTTTTATGATCAGGGATCTGTAATCTTTGTATATTTGAAGAAAGGCAATGAAGAGAAGACTGTGGTCTAGCCACTTTTTGTTTTGAGAAAAGTGAATTGCTTGATGTTTTTTATGGTACAATAAAAAATGGCTTTCTTACCCCTTCTGTACATGTTAAGCGACATTACAATAAAGTTCACTCACCCCACTGTTCAGAGTGTTGTGTTTAATATCCTAAGGATATTAAGGAACAGGACCGTGTCATTTCACTGTTGCCCGCTAGGTAGCAGTGTTGAGCTACGTAACAAGCGCAGCCCAGTTATTTGCGTTAAAACCTAACGCACTGCGTTTGTTTCACCTCATTCAAAACACCTGATGTAACTAATTGGCAGGACCTTGAGGGGTGAAACAAATCTGCATGTGTTCAAAGCGCTAAAATCTCTGCCTAAAGGACCAAAAAAACACAACAGTGTTTCCATCATGATGCAACCACCACTTTCAATGAAGCAGCCTGTATGTATCCTCCTCCATCTATTTCTCCCTCTTATCTTTACTGTCTCTCTCGTAAAATTATGTTTTAAATCATATACATAATATATTAAAATAATATATTTTTAATTCTATCCAAATGTTTCACAATGTTTAGGATTAATCTAAATGTTTAATTAGTGTCTAAACCTGTCTTATATACACCCCATCTGAGTCACGTGTGGTAGATGAGGATTAACATTTTGTAACATTAGCAATTTGATTGCCAGCTGAATGTAATATAATTTAAAATGGGTTATTGTTTTAATTATCAATTCTGCTCATGCCCCAGATTCTTTAAATAACATACTGCTGTAATGTTTTAGACAGTGGGAATAAACAAGACTGCAGGACACAGGACTGAGGTTCACACAAGCACTGTGGTATTCTTTACTGAAATAAATCAAATTTTACTCCTCGAACAGCAGCTAATTAACTAAAGAGAAAGTGTAGCTAAAGACTTAGAACCAGGAGTTGAGAAATACTGACAGAAACAAGCCATTAAACAATTAAAATCAGCAGTTAGACATTTTTAGAAGTTATAAAGTAAGAAACCTTGATGCCACATGTTTATTTATTTATATATCTATATATAGATATTTATATATATATATATAGATAGATAGATAGATAGATAGATAGATAGATAGATGAATTTGACAGTAGAAAGTGTATAATATAAATAATATGATTATTTAATAAAGTCCAGGTCCACTGTCAGTGTTGAAATGACTGTAATGTTTCTGCCTGAGTGAAACACATGACCCCTGTGGGAGCAGAGCTGTTTTTAAAATGGAGGGAGCAAAACATGTCAGACTCAGCAGTGTGGAAGTATAGTGACTGACATGACAGGGAGGTTCTTTCACACAGCTTGCTAACACTGCTGATGGCACATTTGGAACTCTCATCTACATGGGCACACAACAGCAGGACTGGGATTTGGCTTGAATCCAGGCTCTGGCAGTTTTCCCTTCTACTGGCCTCCCAGTTAACATCCTTACACTATCAGTTTCAGTGTTCAACCTTGTTAGCCCTGAGCATTGGGGGAAAATGAGAATCGTTGGTATGCAAAGATGATATATAGACTTTTTTTTAGGTTTTGCAGATCAATAGCTTTGAAATGCTTTTGCGTCATTACTCGTATCTATAAGTCAGTATAAATACAGTATAACTTTTTATTCGGTAAGAGTGCACTACTGACATGATGAGGGGGTGGTGAAGGTATGTGTGAATCAAATGGGTTTTTTGGGAGTAGTGCTGAAAGATGTGCCAGAAGTTAATGCCACTGTACAGCTGCATTCTACACACCTAACAGACAATAAGCATTTACTCAGACCCAGCAGTGAGAGTGGTGATTTTCACACCTCACACTTAAGTTTCCACTCATGAGACGCTGTAGCTTACAACCATGTGACTGCGGTCAGCCTCGTATTTTGATTTTTTTTATTTTTTAGATTGTGTTTAAATAAAGCATCTGTGAATAAATTGGTACTAAGAGTTAAACTCAATATAGCTTAAAACTAAGCTTCTAAATATCCTAATATCAATTTTTTTCCTTAACTACTGACTTGTGGTGTTCTCATTTCTAAGTCGCTTTGGATAAAAGTGTCTGCTGAATGTAATGTAATGGTAATGTGAGTAAGAAAATATAAAGTAAAATGCTGTAATTTAAAAACATATATAGTCAAAACATGGATTCATTTTGAGAACAGAGAAAAAAATGCAGAAGTGCTATAAATATGGCAATGCATGAGAATATTATTATAGCCTTTGACAACTGCAGCATTAAATCAAGCTACCAAACAAGTCTAGATCACAGTCAGAGAAAACGCAGTTCCTGATCTTGATGTAAATAACTCTAAATGACCGTACGGCAGTATTTCAACTGCTAACAAGAGCTCTTTTAGCATAGTTGGCTAACTAACCAACAGATGTACATCACCACCTGGTAATGTTTTTCTAACTTTTTTACTTTTTGTTTTAAATGACTTTCTCTGTATGTGCAAAGTGACACTATCGCCAAATTAGCATGTGTATGAAAGAGAACCAAAGGAGATTAACTCAGATTTTATGATTACAAAAGAGAAAAGACCATTTACATAATAAACTGATAAAAACTGCTGACATTGTGTTGTGCTAAATCAGTTTGCTATTAAAATGAACCACTTTCTGTATAACTAGAATTGTGACTTTTTTTAAATACAGACCATAGAAATGAGTTTTTTGTACCAAGTAGTATTTATTAAACTGCTCTCTCCAACCTCACCACCAGTCTCTAAGACACGTTGGGCTAATGTCTTTAACACAAATACTATAAGCAGCTGAGCTGTCATCTTTGCTAACGTTTGCTTTCACCAAAAAAAAAAAAATCTACTCCCCCACAAAATTCCAGATTCCTCTTTTTATAGATGCTCCTCTTTCATCGCAATGTCTGGATACTTGATATTTTCTCTCCTCTGTGGGCACTGCTAGATATTGAGATCTGTGCTTTTTCACCTTATTATATGTGCTCCGTTTTAGCCCTTATACAGCATCATGGTTAGCAAAATGTGAATATAACATAATAGATACAGTATGTTTACTTTTAAGTATAAGCATATGCATAAATCCAGCTTTGATCTTTAGAGGACTGGAAAGCTTCACCACTGTATTTAGTGTGAAAAGGTCAGTTTAGGAAGAGCAGCTGGAGAGTCCCTGATTGTCTCATGAACTGACTCAAAAGATAGGAGGATGCGTTTGCTAAGTATCCAAGAGAAGCAGCAGAAAGCCAAGATGGAGCTGTTTAAACAGCTGTAGTGAATCAATGAGCTTGGCGCCGTCGATTGTGAGCTTTCCTAAACCCCGAAAGCTCAAAGTCCTGCACTGTGTTTTATACATAAAATACTGACACCTTTTCAAGATCTCTACATGGAATGTGCTCATGATATCCGGGTTAGCTCAGTGGTTAGGGTGTTGGACTATCAATCTAAAGGTTGGGGGTTCAAATCCCAGGTCCACTGAAGTTACCAGTGTGGGTCCTTGAGCAAGACCCTTAACCCTCATTGCTCCAGGGATGTTGTGATGAACCCTGTGCTCACCTTGTAAGTCGCTTTGGATAAAAGCGTCTGCTAAATGGCCCTATTTATTTATTATATCCAGTGTTTAATGATCAATTAATGTCTGTTGAACATGGTGGAGGTTCTATTCCAAAATCATACTTTATTCCACTCTACCCTGCTGCAACTTTTCCAGTCCATCTTCTGTATCTACTTTCTCTATAATTTAACAGTTTATTTACCAACCTTTGGTAGGATTTCAGCTTATTAAACCTTACTTATTTGGTTTCATTATAAAGCTCTGTGTTGTGGAGGTCAATGATTTATTTGAAAAAGTGACATACTACACATACTACACATACTAATGTCATGTGGTGACAAGGGCAGTGTTTGACTATATTCAAACAATTCTGTCGTTTGACTTTTTTTTGTAAGGGGAAATTACCAAATCAATCTGGAGGACTAAATGATAAGGTCAGTAATATAGGTCAATATTCAGTACACTTATCAAAGTCAATATTTCCTATAATTATGATGTAATAGGCTGCTTGAAAATGGATAAACCATGCACCACAAAATCTTTGTACATTAACATAGCCATTCATTAAGTGTGCACACAGGACCAGAAGATCCAATTTGTGCTTCAGCTCAGCAGCAGCTGTGCAGCGCCACTTAGTTAGATTAAATAAGGACTGCCGGGCCTTTCGATCATTTCCGGCAACACTTGCACATACCCCAGTAGCATGAGTTGCAGTACATGGAATGAGGCCTGTCAGAATGATACATGTGTGAATGGTGTAAATGTGCAGCCTTCTGAAACAAACATACAATTCATGTACGTTTGTGTGGTCTGTGTTATCAAACCCTACTTGGGATTCGGGGAAAATTATTCAAATGATTTTACATTCAAATAATGGTTTGTTAAAACATGTCCACGGATGAGTTATTACACCAGCACTTCAGAATTTTGCTCTCAGTGCACTTTTACTTTCCCTCTCCATCGCTGTCCTACACCACCACCACAGAAAGATGGGTCTTGCAACTTATATGCACTCTGGGATATTGTGTCTGCTGTTAGTTTTGCTCCTGGCATGAATTTTATTATCTGAATAAGAATCTGAAATACGTGTGGCAGAGATTTAAAAAGCCACTCAATATAATTGAAAGGATTTAATAATTTGAAACAAAAGAATAAGAAATGCTAAATTCCCACCTAAAACTTTATTCTCTTCTAACAAGGCTTATGAGAGGATATGTCTTTGCCTAAAGTCAACCAGCTTCATTCTGTTAGTGTAGGATGCATAAATAAGATGAAAGAGAGAGTGAGGTGGGGAGAAGGTTCACTCAGCGGAGAGACATTAGCCTTGCCAAGTCAACACAGCTTGATATACACTGTGCAGTACTTCGTATTTAAATAGCTGTACCAGTCTGTTCATAGCACAGGACATGAAACAGGTATGCCGTGGAGACGCTTTCTCATAAATTCCTTCATAGATAAAATAAATACAGGTATTCCCCGGGGAAATAAAAGATGTCATTCATCAGGTCAGTGAATTAATTCAGAAAACGTGATTGAAGTTTGTCTGCCAACATAACATAGAAATTGTTTGCTTTCAAAGATTGAAAAAACGGTTAAAATGATAATCATTTTATTGTAGCAGCTCAGAGTGGAGCAAGGAAAGATGAAATCAATGGCTGACATGAGAGATCTTAAGCCCCCAGGGAAGGTCTGAATGAGGTAGTGTTTGTGTTGGAACTACAAAAAAGGGGGGAAAATCCTAGTGACCTACAGAATTGGCAACAGGTCAGATTTAAACTAGTTCCTCATGGTAGCATTATTTTAAGCTTTAATCAAATATTCTTATTAAAGCTAAATATGTAAAAGACACTGAAGAACTGCTGTTAATTAAGTAATTAATTGGCTTTTAAAAAGTCTTAAAACTACTTTGAAATCTGTTTTAATGCTTCATGTCACATTTGTAATGCAGTTATACCTTAAGTTATAAAATATTCTGCATTCTAAATTTTAGTAAGCATTATCTCATCAGAACAGTTGTGTCAGATTATCAGTCACATGCTGCAATTATCACAAACTGCTTAATCACCATCGGTTTTTTTTGTTATGTCCATTAGATTTTATGTCCAAAGTACTGCTTTAATCAATAGCACTCAACAGGTCTGTTGGATCAGTTTGAATACTACAAACACTACAAATAGGGTGAGGAAAAAGGGTGAGAATTTAGACAAGGGCCTAGACCATTGAATAACTGACTCCCCACCCCAAAAATAGTCTGAAATATTCCAGACCTTTACTTCATTCCTCAGAATCCTCCAGATGCCGGGTAGTGCCTCCGAGTTTGCACATTCAAGTCTCTTTCTCTGTTGCAGTTTTCGGGGCTCCTGTCAGGACTCACTGATCCCAGCAGCAGTGACAGCAGCCAGGGGAATGCCAAAAGATAATGGGCTGAGACAAGATAGAGCCTGACGAGTGCAGGTTTTACACACATCTGATAAGCCACTGCATGGTGTTGCAATCCCAAAAAATGTGATGACATGTTGAGCATTACTGTCCTTATTCAGTCATTCAGTGCAGTTTTAAACAGGTTTAGATTTTGTCAAAATATGCATAGTTTAATATAATCGAAGCTTTTTGTAGTATTTGGAAAATTTACTCAATACTAAAAACAGTTAGGAAAAAATATATAAACAGTGTACCATTTCTGAGAAATAGAGCCTCAATCACATTCACTCAGCATGTTTTGCTAAATTGTCCATTTAAGGTATCGCTGCACAAAGCTAACTCTTATTTTCTTAATATAGAAACCCTATTCATTAACATTTATTCATTATAGATTATGTATTGAGTATTTATTAAAGTATTTTAGAAAGTTTAACAAAGCTCAAGTTTTGTTATACATGTCAAAATAAATACATTATTAATAACATTCTTATTTATGTAGATTATCTTTGCAGATATGTTCACTGGATGTTTTTTTTTAATATAAAACAAATATTTAAATCTAATTTGTATTCAAATCCAGTTTAGACACAGAATGTGTTTGTGATATAGATTTGTTTCCTTTGCTCTGTTAGATTGCATTAAGCACCAGCGATATTTAAAAAAAAAAAAGGACCCTTTCCTTTCTGTCCACAGCAGGAGGGTTTGCCGGTGCCGAGGCCGTGCCATTGAAGGGCCTGCAGCCACATCCTGAATTAATAAGGAAACGAGGACAGAGGGCACAACAGATGGTTTCCCACCTACTGCCGATCTCTTGTACCACCATGGGTTAGAACAATTCTGCCATATGATTATTAATAATTACCCTTATAAATTTGTGATAGCATTATAATTAATATCAGCCTTTAAGACTTAAAATATGGACACTTTGAATGTATCATGTTGACCGGGATCTAAATGCTATTTGTTAACACAGTTTCCACAACTTCTTATCCTCAAGAATAGGAAAATATTCTTAGGTAAAATATTGTCTCTGTGTCCTGCCATATAATAACAATTGAATTTACTTCAGTGTTATTGTATTTTTAGAAGTAAAATGCATTTTTATTTTTTTCTAATGTACTTTTTGTAATTAAGATGACTGGAGTTGCTGGAGCCTATCCCAGAACTTATTAGCAAAATGTGGGGAAACACCCTTGACAGGCTGCAGGTTGTGGGGCAGTCACCCAAACACATTCACCCACAAATTCACACTTAGGAAAAAATTGCTAATTTGCCAACTCACATGTTTTTAGACTTTGAGAAGGAAACCAAAAGAGAGGGGCAGCATAGTCAAACTCCACATATAAAGGCATTAAACAAGGAACCTTCAAAAATACCAACCAAATGGTGGTTTCCGAGTCATCTTAGCCAGAATGTAGACCCGAGAAATCTATACAGCTAGCACATTTTCTTGTCCATCACAAGGAATAACAGACACACACTCGCAACCCCGAGGCAGCTTAGAATGGCATATTTTTGGGAGGTAAAAGTAATACTCATAGAGAAGCACACCCAAAGGACATTCCTGTGGCAAAACAAACATGCCAAACTCCACATGTGGAAAAGGTGACACTTACCAGAAACAAAAAAAAGAACATACAGTATCACAAAATTAATGATTAACTCTGTGATGTGATGTTTTGGTGAAAAATATTACAGCATGTGATGTGTTCATGTGTTCAATTCTGCATTTTATTACTTAATACCAAATTTAAAAATAGCATTTAATAAATTTAAGAATAAAATGACTTATTTCCTGTTTGTGTGTCCCATCTGCCACTATTCTGACCTTAAAGCAAACCTCTTTTTAAGGTGATATACTGCCTTCTTCCCTCAGACGCTGCAACCCTTTGTGTGCATCCTGTATGAGTCACCTGTCATGGGTGAGTGTCAGTCTCAGGAACTGCGCTAGAATCCAGTTAAGCTCTCAAACATAGTAATCATAGGAAGAACTCCCTGGTTTTTATCTCTTTAGCAGCTTGTTTGACTCATAGGCACCTACAGACAACTTACAGATACTGAATTTTATAACCTTCTGTTATGATTCAGATGCTGGTTGTTTCCTAAACGTGGAAAAGGGAAAGATCTACTTTTTTTTTTTTTTTTTTTTTACTTCAGGAGTAAGAATTATTTTCAATATTAAAAATAATAATACATATAATTGAAACATGCCACAAACCAAATATTTACCATTTGAATAAATAGGCTTTTCTCTAACCTGATGTATCCATGGTTAACTGGCACAGCTTTTAATAGTGTTAGAAAGGTTGGACCTTTCATGTTACAGAACCCACTTCATAAACCATTGCTTTAGAACACCAAAACAGAGCTCACGGTCTGTAGATTAAACATTATTCATGTTTACAATATAACTACATTTATGGATCAAAGGTTATGCTGTGGGTGTCTTCTGTTCCGCTCTGGTTCTGAGATGCTCAACCTTTAACAGGACATGAGTGGACATGAATTGGAGGAAGCTGACACTGGGCTAATCTGGTAGAATGCAGGAAAACGAAAGGAAGCGAATGTAAAACTTTGTGTGTGAGAGTTTTGGGAGTGGAGTAACAGGAAACGTTGCAGCTGAAGTGCTACGACTGACATGATAAAGTAGTTGGTATGATTCAAGTAAGAGATTAAATTACAAAAAAAACTAACCAGTTATATATTAATATACTTTCTACTCTTCTGTCTGTCTGTCAGTCTATCTTTCTCTCTTTCAATGTGTGAATCTCCTGTTGTGATGTGACTTCCCCACAGGCTGATGTTTCTGATGAATCCTATATCTCTCCTTTTCTGTCACAGAAAACCTGTCTGCAGGCTAAACCTGTACATCAGAGACCTTCCAACAACTGCTGCAGTGAAGTATATACATACATATTTAATTTATCACTATAATATTTGAACTTTCATTGAATTTAGTGATTTTAATCCCTTAACAGCATCCCTTAAGCTGTTATAGTATTATGAAGCTACTTTAAAAATGTATTGGATTTTTTTTATTTTTTAATAATAAATGAACAAATAGCTTCATTACATTTAATACATAGCTCATACATTTAATTTTTAATGGATAAATGAGTACTAAAGAACATGCAATGTCTGAAAAAAGATTTACTAAGGTTTAATAAGCTGAAACGATATCGTTTTGGTGTAAAGCAGCCGCAATATATTACTGTTTCAGTGTTGTTTTCCAGTGGAGAACAAAATGAGCTCATTATAATTCCATTATGAGCCACTGAACAACACTAATGTGATCATCATCTTAATCTCATTCAGATGGGAAATGCTTTAAACATAAAGCATAAATTGCAAGATTTCTGGATATTGTAGAATTAGAACCAAACTGCACCTGTGATGGTGTGGAACACATACTAGTGCTCTACATTTTTACAATTCCTTCCTATAGTTTTGTTTTTAGACTTTGTCTTTCCTGCTAGACAAAGACAGTTTGAGGATCAGGAATCTCCAGTGAGGGAATATGTAGCTCCTGCAGGTTAACCAAAAGATATTTCTTTATTTTTGCACACATTTATATTTGTTGTATCTATCTTACCCGCTGGAAAAGTCTGTCAGATGACAGCTGCAGCACTGGGAGGGTAAGACCTCATTAGTGCCTCCTCTGAGACACGTCAGCCAGTCAGTCACCTCTTTTCAAACTGCTTTGCATTCTGCTGTACAGTGCAGCTGAAGGCAACTGGAAGTAAACAAAATGTGGAAATGCCATCTACTATAGATGAGATATGTGACTGCAGGCTTCAAATAACAGGTAGCGTTCCTAGAAACCTGAATGTAGAACGATTTTAAAGTTAGAATCAAGACAGGCATTTTATAAATATAAAAGACATAAAAAGACTTAATTTAACAATCCTTCCAGAGCACCTGGGGAAAAACACCTTGGAGGAATGAAAATCTATAGAAAGTAAAATGTTTTTAGAACCTTTAGGTGATAGCTGTATATTATAAGGTAATGATATAAAATGAGGCGGCACGGTGGCTTAGCACGTTCGCCTCTCAGCGCTAGGGATTCCCGGTTCGAATCCCCATCTGGGTGGAGTTTCCATGTTCTCCCCGTGTCTGCGTGGGTTTCCTCTGGGTTCTCCGGTTTCCTCCCACAGTCCAAAAACATGGATCAAGTCAATTGAATTCTCAAAATTACCCCCTATAGAGTATGTCTGTGTGAGTGAGTGTGTGCCCAGCGATGGATTGGCGCCCTGTCCTGGGTTTATCTGCCCAGCGCCCGACACGTTCTCCCCTGGATGGGCATGGGGAACCCCACCGCGACCCTAATAGAGGATAAGCGGGAGATAATGAATGAATGAATGAATGAATGATATAAAATGATATAAAATTGCAGAACTAAGAATTATTTACCACCAAAACTCTCTTGGTTAATAGAGAACAAAGTAAAAGGGACTAACAAAGTATTGCTGGGTAAATCTTCAGAATATAAAAAGGTAAACAATGGTTATTAAAGATGAACTCTCTTGCAGCCACATTTGGAATCCATGTGGTGGTTTAACATGTTGAAATTGTGGGACTGGTAGTAAATAAGGGGGAAAAAATGTTTTCAAAGCAACACCATGGGGAAAGTAATGGTAAGGTGAAAAGACATGCATGACATTAAAATTAATTAGAATGACGTGGAGCAGTTTCTGGCACGATCGTATTTGCAGAACAGCACCCCAGGCAAGTATTTTAGATGTTTTCATATCCTGATGAAAAAGCCAGTTCTGCTTTAAGACTATAAATCAGTCTTGTGCTTAATTGTGTCCTGTGACAGGAAACAGGGAAAGTCAAGTGCACAGCTGAGCTCTGTACCTGTAGCATTGTCTATAAATATCAACTTTACGACACAAGCGGTGTTTGTAATGAACCAGGTTGGGTCACCTTGCCTAGAGGCATTATTCAGAAAGCTCTCCCTGGACACTCTTAGAGCATGGATCAGTCAATTAAAGTACCTGCAGGCAGCACTGATCACACATTACATGTCAGAGTTAATACAGAATCTGCTGCTCAGAGCCTGAGTGCAGCCTGATGTGAGGAACATGTGCACCCACAAGAGCTCCAATCTGTCCACCTAAGAGATGTAATGCAGTGATTCTAAATCAATAAGGACAAATTTATTTTACAATTCAGGACATTACACTGCATGCTACATTGTACTATTAGTATTTGTATTCTCAGTAAACATAAACCTTAAAGAGCATCTGCTTTGGTTAACATGCACATCAACAATCTTCAACCTGTGCAAGAAATTTATTCCAAAGGCTACGCACTGACAAACCTTACTGGTGGTGGGACAAACTCAGTGGGGTATGACCTGAACACCATCTGCCCTGGCTCAAAGGACAATGGAGAAAGGGAACCTGCTGATTCATAAGTAATAAATATGCAAACTACATACTCACCGTGAATGATACAAACACAAAGCTGCATGTAAACTTAACTGTTGAAAGCAGATTGAGCATGAGACTGTAGCTGTGTGCTTTAATGGTGATGGATGCAATTAAAATAAATGTATTAAGATATTCTATTCCATATAAAAACATTATTCTGATTCTGTAATATACTATTCTATAATAAGATTTCGGAGGCACGGTGGCTTAGTGGTTAGCCCATTCACCTCTCAGCGCTAGGGATTCTGGGTGGAGTTTCCACGTTCTCCCCGGGTCCGCGTGGGTTTCCTCCGGGTTTGCCGGTTTCCTCCCACAGTCCACAAAACATGGCTTAAGGTCATGTGAATTCTCCAAATTGCCCCATATAAAGTGTGAGTGAGTGAGTGAGCGTGCCCAGCGATAGATTGGCGCCATGTCCCGGGTGTATCTGCCAGTAGTAAAGGATACTAGTAGAGGATAATAATGGATGGATAGATAATAAGATTTAATTTTGTAATAAATTCTGAATTATGGGCGGCACAGTGGCTTAGTGGTTGGCACGTTCGCCTCTCAGCGCTAGGGATTCCTGGTTCGAATCCCCAGCTGGGTGGAGTTTCCATGTTCTCACCTTGTCCGCGTGGGTTTTCTCCGGGTTCTCTGGTTTCCTCCCACAGTCCAAAAAACATGGATGTAGTCAATTGAGTTCTCCAAATTGCCCCATCTAGAATGTGTCTGTGTGAGTGAGTGTGTGCCCAGCGATAGATTGGTGTCCTGTCCTGTGTGTATCTGCCCAGCGTCCAAAACGTTCTCTCTTGGATGGGCATGGGGAACCCCCCCCCCCCCAACCCTAATAAAGGATGAAGCGGAAGACAATGGATGGATGGACTCTGAATTATTCATTCATCCATTATCTTCCGCTTTCTCCTATATTCGGGTCGCGGGGGGGTTCCCCATGCCCATCCAGGAGAGAACATTTCGTCGCTGGTTAGAAACACCCAGGACAGGGCGCCAATCTTTCGCTGGTCACACACTCACTCACACAGACACACTCTATATGGGGCAATTTGGAGAACTCAATTGACTTGGTCCATGTTTTTGGACTGTGGGAGGAAACCGGAGAACCTGGAGGAAACCCACGCGAACACGGGGAGGACATGGAAACTCCACCCAGATGGGGATTCGAACTAAGAGGAGAACATGCCAACCACTAAGCCACCGTGCCGCTCTGAATTATTCTGTTCAAAAAAAAAAAGTATCAAATAAATCAGATCTGATATGAAAGTCCTGAATACAACACATTAAATCGTGGTGGATGTGAGGACTGTTAGGTTCTCCAAACTGAAATATGACCGCGCGTGTGATGTGGAGGAGCAACCGCCCACTGCCCCCCACCCAAACCCACTCCACCCCACTCCACCCACCACTAACCCTGTTTTCCAACGCGCACACACACACACACACACACACACGCGCGCGCAGAACAGAGTCAGAGCTTTCTGGTTGAGAGGGATGAGCGGACGCTGTTTGTTCGCTTTCTCGGCGTTCACACCGGAGCGGATTGCGCCTCTCTGAACGCGGCAGCCGCTTTCTGAACTCCGGAGCGGATCAGCGGTGAGTTCGGCGCCGCGGGTCTGAAAAACAACGCGGGTAGTTTCCCTGAAAAGTGAGCAGGCTACAAAAACAAGCTCAGGAGTTTTTTCGGCATTGCGTTTCTTTACCATAGTTGGTTCTCGTTTGGAGGCACAAACGTCGAAACTCAGATGAAGTGCAGAGGCGCATGCGTTCGAACGGGTTCTTGTTATTTGTGTTGTTGTTATTGTTGTCATCTTTTGTTGAACATGCGAATCTACAGCACCGAACGAACACAGCGCTCAGATTACACAATCCAAAGTTAGATTAGGTCGAGATTTCACTGTAATCCAAAGCATGTAAACATGTTAAAAATCGACTAATGGAGGCACATGGTCCTGGTTCTGCACATGGACTGGTTATAGTGTTCGCTATGTTTTGATGAGGGTTCTTAAAGAAGAAAAATGTGATTAAACAACAGGTTCCTTCTTTAAACAAAACAACAACAACATTGTTGCTTTTATTGTGTGTAATAATTACACCAATGTAAATAACCCTATGATTATTATATGTTATTAAGTGTTTAAAGCTAAATTCACCAGCAACTATTAAATCTCTAACTTATATATAATATAATAATTTGTTTGTGAGAAGGTTTTGAAAAAAAAAAAAAAAGGCTGTAGACAAAACACATTCAACACATTTGAATCCATTAACCTAGACTTTGGGAACAATGACATGCTTCAACATTTTCAAAATAACTAATGGATTATTATTACGGAAGCAATTTATTATTATATTAAATGTTTTAAAGTGGTAACACAGTGATTATGTACCAAAACAATGAACCACCCTCTCAGAGGTTTATCCTTAACATGGTATTATTTGTAAGCATATAGTCTGAACATAAACAAACCAAGAAATATCAATGCATAAGTCCGTTAGTCCAGTGCAAATGGGATTTGTTATTTGTTACAGCATGTGTAAGAGGTCTTTCATCGAGTGTTAAAGGACGCAACCTGATATTTCTGTTTCAAGTAAAGATGCAAAGCTGGGAAATTGCTGACGTTGGGGAGCATTGGGAAGATTGAGGATTAAATTGTGTGTCAAGACAGCATTTTTTTTTTTTTTTAATGTAAACACGTATAATTAACTTTACATGCATTATCTTCCACCTGCATCATGGTTTTATTAAACACACTTTGGTTCCAACTTCATTTTCATATTGATTACAAAGTTCTCATTAACATATAAAGTCCTACATGGTCTGGCTCCAACCTCACTTGAGGGATCTTATTGAATTTATTTAATACATGAAGTCCAATTTATTCTAGGAACTCACAAAGTTTCTAGAACAAACAAGGTTACCACTGAGGAACACATTCTTCTAGACAGCTCTGCGTCTTTTGAGTACCACCCTGTCTGTTTGTGAGTCAGATACAACAGTGATATTTAATTCCAGATTTAAAACTTATTCTTTTGCTTGTTTTTTTTTCCACACGTAACTTCTTGCTTTTTAAAATGTGTGTGTATGAAACTGACTGGTTTCCTGTCCAAGGTGTGAGCACCCCAACCTGCAGGTTGATGGTTCTAATGGTAAACTGGCATCTACAACCCATTAGATCTGATTTATTTTGCCAAGTATGTTATGAACACAACACTGGTTTCAGAAAGATGGTGTCTTTCTGGCAACATTACAGAACCATTTCAATTTACTGTATTTAGTCTTGACCTCGGCTGTTTTGTCAGCTGGGCACAAAGTTCCTTACTCCAAATTTGGACTCTGTACAAAGTCTCAGTGTTCTGCTCACTGTAATCTAACGTCTTATCTAAAGTGACAGTTTTAGTCTAAAGAACTCTCAGAAAAACAAAGCCTCTGCTTCATAACCCATACGGTTTATCATGAGGAAACAGACAGAGTGTTGAAGATCAGATACTGTGATAGTTTATCTTACATGATTTCCTTCCATCTTGCCCTAAAGAGTAATGAGCACATAGCACATTTAAGGTGTTTAAGGACAAATCTAAAACAAAATCATTCTGTGGCCTTCATCATTGTTAGAACGTGCTGCCAACCATCTGCTCGTTATTTGAGGAAATGAAACATTTAAGAAAAACACTCTTTTATCTCGGTTGCGTTCGTCCGTAGGCTTTTAGTTAAAACAGCAGAACGTGGTTGAAAGGAGCCAGGAGCTGATTTGCAGGAGAGAGCAGAAGATTAGTATCCAACAGGATTACAGTAATGTGTGTATGATAGAAAAGGTGCCTCATTCAAGACCTGGGTCTCCCCTCAGTGATTAAACTGATTACTCGACGGGGAGGAGGGATGAGGAAGATCTGACGTTCCAATGCTCTAGCAAATTTGGCTTTATCAGAGACGACCAGCTTTTGAGAAATCCCCACCTGAGCCAGTCAGCTTTAAAACCTCAGGTTTATTGAAATGGGATTAAGAATTCGTTCAGCTGGTACTTAAAGAAGGGTCCTGGAGCATTTCCGGGGCAGGACAAATTAGGTTCTTTTTTGTGTGGAATTTGTATGTTCTTCCTGTGTCTATGTGAGTTTGCTTGCACAGTCCAAATCCACACTGTTGAGTAAACTATTAACATAACCCTATCAAACACCTTTACCTATTACCAGCTTCTCTCACTCAACATCAGTGTCTAACCTCACACATGTGGTTTTGGGTGATAGAAGTCCCACTCCAAAATCCTGTAAATAGCCACAAAGTATGTTATAGCTTAGAATGGGTTCTCATGATTGTTCCTGTAGGTGATCCAATACTTTTGATCATATAGTATAGCTATATAGCTATTGTTTGTATGAAAACCACAAAACATTCATTCAACATGTTATTTCCAATTTATTTATAAAGAATTCCTGTTCTTAACTCTTTAGTCCCTTAAAGAGTTTCAAACTAGATTCAAGGCGTCCACAGCTTACAAGTTTAATTTGAGGTACCCTCCATCATCACCCCCCCTCAGTGGAACTGCTTTACCCTGTCCGCCGCAGAGTATTAAAAGTAGCACGGGTCTTGATCAGCACTTTATTAGAGAGCCTCATTGTGTCGACTCCACCTGCCTATAGCTCTAATGGTTTTGTCCCAGCCAGCATGAATAGAGACCCAGTAGGGCCCATCTCCATCCGTATAAATGCAGACCGGCGCATTCAGGAAGCCGGCCAGACCCCTCTGTAAAGCTTTGTGCGAGAGCAGCATGGGGGATTAGTGCAGATAAAGCTCACAGGTGTTTTTGCTCCTGGCTGCTTTCAGATGCTAGTCAGGGAGCTGTGCCACACTGCGCCTCAGCTAATTAGGAAAGTGGAAGAGAATGAACGGGGCTGGATAAAATATTCAGTTTCTTATTCTATGTGTAGACACTGCTGCTTGTCTTTGTAGGGCAGTGTGTAAAGTCGAAGGACAAGCTGCAGGCCCATCTGCCTTTTTCTCTTTTCAACTGGTGTAAATAAGCAGTATCATCATTTTCTGCATGCTCTGCGGGGGGAGTCTTTGTACTCAGCCATGACCGACTTTATTAATGCACAGAGTAAAAAAAGGCGCTCTGCTCGGGGGCTACCCCGTGTTATATTAAAACTTTAATAATATGCAAATATGACAAACATAGCATCATAGTTGCACACATAATCCTCCATAGATGCTTACATCCATACCATAAACCCTAACCATATTACAGTTTACAGAAAATCTGGCTGGTATATTATTATTTATGACAGAAATATAGGATTATTACCAAAAGCAGAAGTATGTAAGCATCGTGATACTGTTTTAGCTGCAGGGGATAAAGTCAGTTACAACTACTATAAACTATTATTCTGTGTGAAATCTCATGCTTAATGCAACTAGTTACCAACTAGTAAGCTGGTGATTACATTTAGTGGAGTGATTTATTAATATGCATTGAAAGGATATTGTCAAGCATAGTACAGTTACATTTACATTTACATTTGGTCATTTATTGGACGCTTTTATCCAAAGCGACTTACAAGGTGAGCACAGGGTTAAACACAACATCCCTGGAGCAATGAGGGTTAAGGGTCTTGCTCAAGGACCCACACTGGTAACTTCAGTGGACCTGGGATTTGAACCGCCAACGTTCAGATTGATAACACAACACCCTAACCACTGAGCTACCGCTCCCTAGTTAACCTAGAATTTAGTGGCCTCGTGTGAACTATATGTTTTGCATGCTGTGATTAAGAGTTGTGAAGTAGATTCATCAATTCAATGCTCTACCTAACGTTGTAATTCTTTGTAGCTGAATTCAAGTGTTTCAGGATACAACATGTAAAGTAACCAAATGAGTGCATCAGACAAGTTTATTAGTGCCCAATGGGGCTGCTGGAAGGTTTCATAAAACCACAGCGTATACAGTGCCAAAACATTTATTCATTGATTATCTCCCGCTTATCCTCTATTAGGGTCGCGTTGGGGTTCCCCATGCCCATCCAGGGGAGAACATCTCGGGCGCTGGGCAGATAGACCCAGGACAGGGCGCCAATCCATTGCTGGGCACACACTCACTCACACAGACACACTCTATATGGGGCAATTTTGAGAATTCAATTAACTTGATCCATGTTTTTGGACTGTGGGAGGAAACCGAAGAACCCGGAGGAAACCCAGGCAAACACGGGGAGAACATGTAAACTTCACCCAGATGGGGATTCGAACCGGGAATCCCCAGCGCTGAGAGGCGAACGTGCTAACCACTAAGCCACCGTGCCGCCCGTGCCAGAACATCATACTGTAAATATAAATGTACAGTTCGCTTTGAAGAGAGAAAAAACAGATTCACTAATTAAAAAAATACAAAAACTTTAACAGAGTGTAAACCCAGTGAATGATAACATTATTGTTATTTCGACGTCTTAGTTTAACGTCCCAGTTCTGTGTTTTGCATTGTGTTTGGCTTCTTCTCCGCAGTGAGAGTCCATGTTTACATTACAGAGTATTTGTGGGGAGGTTCTTTGTCGTCCTTTTTTGATTTGTTTACATGGGAAACTATAGAGAGGGGGTCATAAATGCATTCAGTCGAAAAGGAGGGGCTTTCATGCAAGGCGCAGAAACCACAACTCACAAACACCCAGTTTCTCAGCAGACCAGAGAACCTGTATGGAATTCAGTTGTAGCTTTGCCATACAGTTCTGCTTTACTTTACTAATGAGCTTAAGACTGCTCTGCATTTTATCATGATTTTTGTGATGCCTCACAGCAGTGTTTCTGCCTGTCCTGGATCAACTGTAAAATGCTTTATGTTCTCATTTGGCTTTTATAAATATGTTTTAGCTTGCATGTGGGTTTTGTCATTCTTGGTATGAAGGTTTCCATTTGAGACCTTCCTGAGTGTGTTGTGCCTTAGAAGCAAGACGCTCGTGATTAAATGAAACCTCACACGTCTCCCACACCTAATATTTACAGCTTATTAATTACATACTACAGTTTCACCACCTCATAATTTCTTTAAATCACAGCCTGTCCCTGATCCACTTTGAGTCACCTATGGTACAGTGCTTCCTGAATGTTTTCCATGCTCGTATGACTGTGGAATAATAAATGCCTGACCTGGTTCTGCCTGTGTGTCCTTCTCCCCCCTCTTGAGACTTCTCTTGCAGCACACTTTCTGTTTTCCTAATCTTTTCTCAAATTTTAACCGACACTAAACCAACACGGCCAGTGGGAGGCACACTCCATTCTCATGTTGCTTT
This sequence comes from Corydoras maculifer, assembly GCA_019802435.1. Taxonomy (NCBI): domain Eukaryota; kingdom Metazoa; phylum Chordata; class Actinopteri; order Siluriformes; family Callichthyidae; genus Corydoras; species Corydoras maculifer. The sequence continues at coordinate 616,196 of JAFMOD010000434.1, forward strand.
TTTTAGAGCTTAATTACAAAAAAGAGCTTTGGATTAAATGTTCTGTCGTTACTGTACGATGAATGATTGGTTCAGACAGCAGATCCATTTAAGGTTGATGCAGTTGACCTATATAAAATGTTCATGGTCAATGCATGGGATCCTATTACGATGCCTTTACACATCCCTGTGCTTCTGAAAAAGGGCACACTGAAATAGGTTTAATCTGCAATAATGAAGTAAAATGTCCACATAGATAGACCAGCAAAATGCTCACTGTTTTAGAAATTCCTTACAACATTGCAATTTGGAGCTATTCTTTGACAATCAAACAAATTAATATGAGCATAAAATGCTTTTTTTACACTGATTGTGATCAAAAACCACTTTGTGGTTAGTTAGCATAGTCCCATATTGAATAATTGATTACAATCTTTTCTTTTATGTTAAATGCACCTTGAACCACCTGAAAGCGTTTGATTTTCTCATTTCTGACCAAAACACCTGGTGTCAGTCTTGAGTTCGAGGAGCTTTTAATGAACTCCAGGTGCTTATTCTTGTGGTTAAATAAAATGAAAGGTTTTTGGCACAGCTTCCAAATAGCTTACTGACATGAAGGTGGTGTTCCCAGAATGCACTCTTTGTAATTCATATTGTCTCTTTAAGTTTTTTTAGTTCACATGAGTTCACATCATCTTCAAGGAGGATTCCATTCTGACCTGGCTGTTTTGGACCTCTGGACAGATGCTATTACAGTTATAAGAACCCATAAGAAGCCAGACAGGTTGGGAACCTAAACTCACAGAAAACCATATTAGTAGTCAGAATGCAGTCCCAGAGAAGCATGACTCACGCATCGCCTCTTTAGTCTTCAGCTTTTTCAATGCTGCAGAATCTTAAGTGAAAACAAAACAGCAAAGTGCTTTTGTTTTCACCCCAGCAGCAGAAACAGCATCTGTACAGCAGAGGTAGATGAATCATGTAGCTGCGCATTGCCTTTTGTTTCTCCACTGCTACTGAACGCCTCATTCCTTCTGTCTTAACAGCAGACATTCCCAGATCTTGTCTTCCTACTTGGGTATTTTTATTGGCTTTGTTCACGGCGGCAAAGTATATAATTTTAGCATTTCAACCACAATGTGCACATGCACAATAACCACACCACACAATATGCTTGGGTAACTATACTGGCCTACAGAGATATGACCTCCTTTATCCTCCTGGATTCCCCTTTTCAAGGATCAACCTGGACTGATAGCCAGGGTATTTCAGAGTGTTTTACTTGAATGTGTCTTTGGTGGATTAAAACTGATTGTTTAGCAATAAAATATAGTTTAATTATATCAGAAGGGATCGTGCATTGGTTCTTGGAGGGCATCAATACTCAAGAGCCAGAAATGTAATAGATTAACATTATTTATATAAGAATGCATTTTGTAGATTTACAGTTAACAAATCTGCAGAAATGTGATTATTTGAAGGGATACTTTCGTGGGTTTGGCTAATAGAGTATTGAAAATCTTATTGATTTCTTAATCATCTTATCTAGTGGTGTTGAATTGTTTAGTTAGGGTGGATGAACTGCACAAATCTGATGAAAAGCATAAATATAAATTATGGGCCAGTAATTGATATTGATCAGTGTGCTGATGTTGCTTCCAGTAGTAGAACTAATAACATTAATTACTTAAGTGTGGATAGGAAGCAACATAAAGAGATTTAGAGCTTTAGAAAATGAAGATGGTCGTGCCTGGGGGCTATAATATGGAATTGTGAGGCCTGCCTCGTCCATTTCAGGATGTCAGATTGACATGACCTCATACGCTTTTCACTCATTGTTGCTTTGTGTTTGCCTGAGTCCAGTCAAAGGAGGGCGTAGGAACAGTTAGTTTGATAAGTCAGGCATGACATTAATGCTTCTTGATTGTTAAAGTCTTATAATTCACAGAGTGGATGTTGAATATTTAATGTCAAAGCAGATTTAAAAGGATAAGATAACGTTATAAACCAACATACCTAACCAACTTACCTATTTAAGCTCTCAGAATTGTTTATTTCAAAGCCATGGGTATATATAATATGTTGTTATCTCTCTTTTTCTTATCTGGTAAGTTTTACCAAGAGAATTGTACAGTATACTTGTTAGAATTTGGGTCCATCAACTGTGTCATATGTTGCTCATTGTATGTTGCTCAACTGTGTCATATGTTGCTCATATGTTGTTCATTGATGCTGAATTGATGTTGTACTCCTAAATGAAAAGATAATGCTATTTATTATTATAATAATATATTCTATATTTCTTATACAGTCACAGGGACATACACTTTAGCTCTTATCATCGCAATGTGGTGAAGGTCCCCAGGTGTTTCTTTGTACAATCTGTAAGTGGGAAGTCTTTTGATAATAAGATGACAGATTTGGTTTGGTAAAACCTCTTTCTGTTACCCACATGGTATGACAGTGATCTGCATGATAGATTATGACCAATAGAAGAAACCAGACAAGAAAACACAAAGGACTGGTATTAAATTACCTGAACACACCAAAGAGAGAGGCTCTGGAATCGTTAAATTATTAATAGAGTAATGGAAGTTGAATTTCTTCAACTCAGTTCAGCATTAGGCCTGAATAATTTTTCAACTATTATTTATTTTTATGAATTATTATATTATTATGATATTATTTACATCTATTTCAATAAAAAAATGTTTAAAATTGTTAAAAAATGCAAAAAGTAAAATAAGTCTTTGTTTGCGGGTTGAGGTTTCTCATTTAGGAATCCAGCAGGAATTGCACATGCTCTACACATGCTTTGGAAAGCAGACATGTGTTTACGAAGTTTTGGGTTGATGATGAACTTTAGGTACATGTCTGAACACCTCCCTGCTGAATGTCTGCTTATTCAGTGGGGAAATCACACTTAACACTGTGTTTTAAGTAACCTGAGACCTGGTTCACTGTCGGTTCAGCTGTTGTGTCAGTTGTGATTGTATTTTAAGATCCTTAATGAGAATTGGGGATTTTCTATGAACAAATGTAAACAAGGGCATCTTCTCCTGATCTAATTTCATTTAAAATGTTAATGAACGTTCATCACGTCAAAATATAATTGGGACCAGTTTACAGTTATTTTAAGGGCTGTGTCTCTTGTTTATGCAGTTTAATTATTTGGCTGAATGTGCGCTCAGCTGCTTCTTCGTAGTGTACACTTGATTTTTGTACATCAGCATAGCAGTGTGTAAATTTACGGACTAAATACATACCCTCATTTCAGTCCCGACCTCATTTTGTCTGCATTTTCTTCACTTTTTCTTTTTGTTTGCTTTTTAATGGCTGAGAAACACTGGTTCGAGTGCATGAGATGTCGGCAGCGCTGAGGGTGTTAGTATGTGGCTGATCTGAATTGACTGATGGTGATGACTAAACTCCCGTCTGTCTAACGGCTGAATCACTTTTGATTTTAAATCACAGCTTGACAAAAAAAATACAAGACACAATATGTAATCTAAAGCATTACATAAGGCTAAATGCCCTTTATCTTGCTTTGTGGGTATAAAAATAACACATATAAACATACAGGCAGGATTTTACTGTGCTGTAAAATGTCTGCTGGGTTATCTCACTAATTTAGCATGTGACTTACACATGACTGCTGTGAATGACCTCTCTGTTAAGGAACTAAAGTAGTTTTAGAAGTGACTACTGACTGCACAGCATTTTTCAGGTCATCCTCCAGCAGGACGTGTCACTCTGTAGTACCTTTTGCTGCTAGACCCACGAGCTACAGGGCAAATTTAAAAAACCTGCTGAAAGCAGCCTTTGGTGTCATGGTTGCTGTAAGAAAATAAAGCAGAGTTAGATGATGTCCAAAAATAGACAAAACATAGGCCTTTATGATAAGGGCAATGCTGTTCTCCATTGGAGGTGTGCAGCATTGAATTTGGGCTTCATATCACACCTATTTACTAAAAAGATGCATTGATTTTGAGGAGCTTTAAAAGAAAGCCCACACAGATGGGGAGAACATATAAATTCCACACAGAGGGCAGATTGTTTGCATTAAACCAAACCCAAGACCTTGTAAGGGCTATCCATTTTTTTAATTATTTTTTTGTAGTTGTGTTTAAGTTGTTGCTGAGTAAACAAGCTGACAGCGAGTGATGGCAGGTGACCGTGACATCGAGGGACCTGTGCAGATAGTGCTAACTAAACATGCAGTGTGATCAGGGTTATATAAAATTGGATTGGATTATATTGTAAACTTTTAATAAAGTTGTTTGTGATGTTGCAATAATTCTGACAGCAATTTAATTTGAGCAAATTTATCCACATCTAAAGTGGATAAAGTCTAAAGAAATGCCTTTTTTTAAACCTCTTTTTACAGCTGCATCGAGGCGGTGAGGACTTTAATTTGCAGACACGTCACCTTTACCAGCAACTCTGAAGGAGAGACGTTTTCAGGTACATATGGTATGGCAATATTTTAAACTTTCTAAATCACCCTCACCTCCTCATCATCACAGATTGAAACAGAACTCATCATTTTAACTTGTATGCACATTTTAATTCTGCTTCCATTTCCACATGTTTGATTGATTTTCTTCTTATTAATTAATTCATCTTATTAATTCTTTTTATATAAGCCGCTTACATTGATTAAGATTGTGGGGGTGCTGCCGCTTTTCCCAGTTCTCATGGTGATCATTCTCTGAAATGTGCAGTTTTCATGATGTTGTTATGTTCAGGGCAGCTGATGTGAGTTCAGAGTGCAACATGTTTGAGCTGTCCTGCGGCATTGCTTACCAGCTGAACTCGTATTTGGACCGTTAGGCCTGTTTTCTTCAGGTCGTATGTGCTGCATGTCTGTATGGATCACAGTAGAGCAATGACAGATGTTTAGCTCTGAGCAAAAGCTTTTCACAGCAAATTGCACTTGGCAGCTGATTGTGATGCATATATGATACTGATTTATGCAAGAGGACATTGTCTTGAGATTTTGCAGGACAGGAACCAAAGCAAAAAAAATATACACGGTGTGTAAACTGTTATTTTGTCTATTTTCCATTTTTCAAAATATATTTATATAACATATTTATATATTTATTATATATGCCAATGTGCTCGATGCAGCTCAGCCTATCACACAAAGAACTCAGTCCTTCATTGGTTTATTAAAATATTAAGCGCAGTGAGGTAACCTCTAATATAGTTCTGGGAACTATCCATGTACATGTTTGGTTAGAAGAGTGAATTAAAGAGCAGCACTGATTTGTTTTCGCAGTGCCACATGATCACAAATGTTTTTTGTAGATAGACCTGAAGCTTGTATTATTTTAGGATTGTCCTGCACTTCCTAAATGCTGCAAAGGTAGTGAACTAACTTCTAAAATATGACTAATATCCTTAGGAGAAAGGAACAGCTTAGTACAGCACCCATTACTCGTTTATAGTAGATAAGCCGGCACTCAGACACGACTCCAGAACTCTCTCTCCAAGATAAACAAGCCCCTTTCTTCTTTACAATTAAAAACCCTGAGAAAATGTAAAAGCACTTTCTGTTTAATCCTCCTTTTAAAGTCATTATAAACAACTAAATATCCACTTTCAAACATTATAGGTGCATTTTTAACAATGTTTTATATATATGTGCGTGTGTGTGTATATATATATATATATATATATATATATATATATATATATATATATATATATATATATATATATATTCATTGATTATCTCCCGCTTATCCTCTATTGGGGGGGGGGGGGGGGGGGGGGGGGGGGGGGGGGGGGGGGGGGGGGGGGGGGGGGGGGGGGGGGGGGGGGGGGGGGGGGGGGGGGGGGGGGGGGGGGGGGGAGGGCGCCAATCCATCGCTGGGCACACACTCACTCACACAGACACACTCTAAACGGGGCAATTTTGAGAATTCAATTAACTTGATCCATGTTTTTGGACTGTGGGAGGAAACCGGAGAACCCGGAGGAAACCCACGCAGACACAGGGAGAACATGGAAACTCCACCCAGATGGGGATTCGAACCGGGAATCCCTAGCGCTGAGAGGCGAACGTGCTAACCACTAAGCCACCGTGCCGCCCCCGTTGGTACCCTTTGGTTAATGAAAGAAAAACCCACAATGGTCACAGAAATAACTTGATTCTGACAAAAGTAATAGTAAATATAAATGCTATGAAAGTTAACCAAAGTCAGACATTGCTTTTTAACCATGCGTAAACGGAATAAAAAATAAAAAAAAAAGCCACCGTGCCGCCCTATATATATATATATATATATATATATATATATAAAGATAAAGATAAATATTTGTTTATAGATTAAAATAATAAATTCACTGGTTAGCTTTATAAATACTTGAATTGCTCTTTGTAAACGTACATGCTGATTACTATCAGTGAGCTGATTTTGGTTTGGGGGATGTAAGGTGTTTGATACGATGCATAAAGCATGTCCCATGACTGTGTTCAGAGAAAGCTATTAATTAAAGGCTGGATGTTGGCTTCTTATCGATTGTTTCTCTTGCCGGTGGCTAAGGTGTCTTTGTGCTGGATGAGATGCCAGCGGAATTAAATCCCATAGCATCTATTCACATCATTGTGGCTGTGCAGCGGTAACTTATGCAGAGACGTGCACATTTGAAAGTCTGTGTCATTTATTTCCAGGCGGAAAAGTCCTCAGAGCGTGTCTCTGAGGAAGGAATGCTGAACGTGGCCTTCTGATTGGTTGGTAGACTGAGGGACTTCGCCGCACTGTGAGCTCTCAGAGCTGCTATTTGTATCAAGATTGAAATTCACCAGGAAAATGCAATTTGAAGTCAAGATGAAAATTCAAAACACATTTATCTTCCAAGTAAAACAGCTCAGCAGAAGGAGAGTTTGGGTGGGGCTGGTGCTTTGCTTTAGTTTGACTTGGCATTTTGATAAATTAATATATAAGAAACACAAACATCCTGTTTTTATTTACCTCTGAATTGATTTCCCTCTTCCTCTCATTTATAATAATAATATAAACAATAATAACAATAATAATAATACAAAGTCACCCCCCAAGCAACCCTAAAATAGTATTAAGCGTAATATAAAGGAACGAATGAATAATACAAACAATTATAATATTTTATATTACTTAACACCTTTACAAGAATCCACACCAAGTGAGCGAGTTTATCTAGGGGTCCCAGAGGACACCCTCACAGACACAGGGAGAACATGCAAACTTATCCATCCTGTCTGGGAATTGAACCAAGGACCATGACCTAGATTGCTAAGCACTGTGCCACCATGTAAATGAATTTGAAAACATTGTGTTTCTTCGGTTGCTTTAAAATGTACTCTTATTAAATATGATATGCTTCACTTGTGTTAATTCCATCACTTCTATTAAGACGGCTAATCTATCATACATTGCTACAAACTAAAGTTTTGGCAAAGAACCTAAACACATTTTCCACAGTTCAGTTAGAGCGCTGATCATTTAGAGACAGCAGCTCTCACGTAGCAAGTGAGTGAAACATACCCAGAAAAATGAATAATGATTTCTTCCAGTTGTTTCTAAACAGCTTAAATGAGAGTTTATACTTAACGTGAGAGGAGTCGATAAAGACGTCTCCACGTGTAGCCTCTGTGTGCAGCGCCATTTGGCTGCCTCTTGATGGATGGAATCCATCTGAATGTGGTGTTTTGCAAGAGCTATGGGAAATCACTTTTGTACACCGAACTCCCCCCAGCCCTCTGTGACAGCTTGATTTATTTGGAAAGAAGCAGCACTAGATTGGTTTTGTGGCCTCAGAGCAGAACGGGGACTGGAGCTCAGCTCTCCATCACAGGTTCTCATTCAATCTCTTAAGTGCCGAAGTTCCAGCTTACAAAGATTCTCTGCAGTATGAACTCAGCATGTTTTATGAGTCAAACTTAATTTAAGAAATCAAACCGTTATTAACTGTCCATTAATTCTAATTAGACTAATTGTATTTGCTTACTGTTAGATGTAACTGTAGATGCTGAATAAGCTAAATCTTACACCATAGTCATATATATATATAACAATGACATACCATGAATTCAAAGTAATAATAAATTAAGGTCACATAATTATGATGGCTACTATTAATAAATTATTTTATGAAACAGCTAATATAAATGAGTTAATATTAATTATTTTTCATTCTATTTATTGAACTTCTTTACATTTTCAGTTTTTTATTTGCAGGTGTCCATCTTTAAAAAAAAATTTTTTTTGATTTTATACACCAAACAATAGAGATAGAGATTCAGGAGCAAGAAACAAACCTGTACCATCTCCTCTAATGTACTTTTATTAACAAGTTAGGAACATAAATCTGCATTTAGATCTTTAGATCTTTTTCGTTGTACCTTGAAGAAAATAAATGAATCCTCATTACCCCCTCATTACCTTACATTATAAGAGATATGTTATGGGAGAAAAGATTTCTTTAAGTGACACATTTTAGTAAACTGTCAGAAAGCATTACTATTTTTTTTCTCTGAAAAAAAGTTTTTACATTAAGATCTGTGAACCCCCTCTTCTGTATTGAGAAACCAGTCCCCTCTGTGATCATGTGCACAGCAGACCTAGGAAATCCCAAGACTGTGTAAGGTCACAAGAATTAGCCATGTGCTTTAATGAACAGTCTCACAAATGGACCATAATTATCCAAAGTGCTTCGTCAGCAAGAGACATCTTTCACCTATTTAAATGGTCTAATGCAGCAAAAGCCCCTTAAAGCCCCTTCAGGATTTTCACATTTCCTGAAGATATTTCAGCCTTGAGATAAAAAATAAGTTATTGTTTTTGAAATGATGTAATGTAATAAATTATCTTTTTAATTTACTGTTTATGTGTATTTAGATTACCACAGGCAATCTGTTCTGCAGAAGTTTTAAACCATAGCACTTTTACTGTATGTATTATGGTATACATGGGAAGTGTAATGAGTTTTCTTTTCCTTTTTCCATTAAACTTGGTCTCTAATACATTTTGCAGCATCAGATTGGTAGTGAAACTTCAAGGAGATTTTTTGGCACTATGCTTTTATTAGGTTCTTATTAAAAATGATTAAAATAACTTTTTTTGCGTGTCAATGATATAACTGAATAAATCAAAGAGATCAAAAGTGAAGGGACTGTTTTTTTTATTCAGGATGCTTTAAATAACTCCTCATGAGCACATGATCAATGTATTTAGGTCATTATTTGTAATTAGGCTAAACAAGTAATAAGGTTGTAAGCACTTCTTTATGAATATATTTAATTTCTAATTGACTCCAGAAAAACTGTTTTTTGTATGTGGAATTAAAAAGTGATAGAATTAAAAGTGTTTTTAAATAATATGCATATTATATTAAATCCACTATCCTTAATAAGCTAAATAACTTTGCCCATTCTTCAGAGATGCACTTTTAATGGAATGTGTTAGACGATTCTGTTTCATTGTGGTTGACCTAGATCCATTTTAGTTCACAGTAAACCAGTGCTGGTCCCTACAGGCTTGTTAGTGCAGGCAAACAAGCAACTCCGATTCATTAGATTGATTGGCAGGATCACATGGCACAGCTTCCATATGTGGCATGTGGTCTGAGGAGGTGGAACGACGTGTTCGTTTAGTTCGCCCGACCCGGCTCCTGGCATGAGCAGGACCAAATGTGCTCTGACAGTCCTGCTGGTGTTTGTTTTCTGCCTCTCTGTCCGTTTTAATCTTCTTTGTTTGCTGTATATTGAATTTATATCTCTTCTTTACGGCACAAGCATCCTGCCTGCATGGTGCTGGACCATGTTTGAATTTCGGTAAAATTAACTATCCACTTCTTTTCAATCGTCTTCCAGTGATGTGATTACATGAGACTCAAGACATTGGATTAAGAAAATGAAGTTTCCATATCCATTAAACGAGATGTTGGAACTGTCTGAGACTCATTTAAAAGGCTATTTTTTTCAGACCCACATCGTTGGACACAGAGTGTCTGTTCTGGTGCAAATGAGCTCTTTTTGTGAGGAGGAAGCTGCAGAATGAACCTATTCACTCTAATTAAGTTAAGAGCACAAAGCTCTCGCTTTTCACCAGCAGCCGTGCATCTCCTCTTTAACCAGGGTCTTTCTGTCTCTTCTACAGTGACAACCCTTTTCCTTTTTTATTACTTTGTCTCCCCAGGGGCAAGGAGAGGCTTCTGCCAGAAGCACAGTCATGGAGGGGGACTGCCTCAGCTGTATCAAGTACCTCATGTTCATCTTTAACTTCTTCATTTTTGTGAGTAGCACAACTCCATCACACTTCCACACACTGTCACCTCCATCACAGCTCTTTGTACATTCCTCGACCTTTATATTTTTTTCATAAAGGTCCTCTTTTTAGGCAAACTACAATTAGCAACGGAGCCGGTACAATGTTTGAGTGGGTTTATCACTTCCTGTTTCCTCACACAACTTTAATAGGTGGTTTCTACAGGGTTTGAGGCCAGTAGGTCTGGTTTTCTCAAAACCATATGTGGTTTAAAAGCCCAGACCAGTCCATGGTACCACCTACAGTAAACTTAAAAGCTACAGCGACAGGAAACACATTTGTCTTGGGCCAAAGGATCTTGGTCTGGAGCATCATGTACAGAGCACCTCCTTTTCTTAGATGGCCTGCTTCATCAGCAGTGTCTTGTAAATTGACTTTTCTAATTTTAATTTTCACAAATTCAATAAATACACACATGATGTAATGCGCCACTGTTTTTCACAGTTGAGTAACGTACCTCTATGTGAGTTTTTGCTTTGTTTACAGTTTTACTCCAAATTATATTTCCTTTTTTTTTACCAATAGCTTGGCGGTGCCTTTTTGCTCGGACTGGGCATCTGGGTCTTGGTGGATCCCACGGGGTTTCGGGAGATTGTAGCAGCCAACCCACTGCTGTTCACGGGGGTCTACGTGATCCTGGCAATGGGTGGCATGCTCTTCCTGCTGGGTTTCCTGGGCTGCTGTGGTGCCATACGAGAAAACAAGTGTCTGCTGCTGTTTGTAAGTCAATCCCGAAATGCCAAGACATTTCAAAATCAATCCTGAGCAAAATAATGTTAATTTTCTTCTTTTTTTCCCAGTTCTTCCTGCTCATCCTCATCATATTCCTAGCAGAGCTCGCCGCCGCCATTTTGGCCTTTATATTCCGGGAACATGTTAGTGTTAATTCTTTATCATTTAAAAGGTTTTTGAGCAGTAAATACCTCAGTCCTTTACTTATCAGATGTGTCTGTGTGTGAAAAGCTTACCAGGGATTATTTTACGAAGGAACTCAAAGCACATTACCAAAGCAGCAACAGCACTGATGCCTTTACTGCAACCTGGAACACCATCATGACCACGGTGAGCTAATTTATTAGAAAATGCAAATAAGCTGCAGCTGAATTTTGGGTGTCTAAATGCTATAGTTATTGTGATTTGTAATTTGCAGTTTGAATGCTGTGGAGTGAACAGTGCAGAAGACTTTGACCAGCATAGTCTTTTTAGGAAACAGAACCCATACCGAGTGGTGCCTGAGGTTTGCTGCCAAAATGGCGATCAGCAAATGAATGCGGAGGAGTGTCTCAGAAGTTTCACGCCAATTCGTACCAAGGTTAGAAGCACGTCTACACCTCTGGCACATATATATATATATATATATATATATATATATATATATATATATATATATATATATATATATAATATTTAAGATATAGAATCTGATCATTTTGTTATTCTTTCCAAACATTCTGTTTAACAGGGCTGCTATTCTGCTGTGGTTGACTACTTTGAAACGTACATTTATATCGCTGGAGCTCTAGCTATTGTGGTGCTGACTATTGAAGTAAGTTAAATTACATTAAAGACAAACAATAGTGTATCTATTTTAACAATTTGCGACTGTAAAAAAAAAAAAAAGATTAAATTCTTCAAATAAAACCATTTTTCCTGGATGTCGACACTTGCCAGGAAATCAGCGGTTAAAGCAACTCGTCTGATGCCCGCAGTCATGCCACCGTCCAAATCACTGAGATCATTTTTTTTCTTCCCGAACATTACCCGAAGTTGCCGGTTTTTCTTGCTACATGATTAGCCCATTAAATAATTACATTAAATCTTTAAAACTGTTTATTGATATTATTGACTGATTATTAACATTGTCATTAACATTGAGGCTCATCTGTACCAATATGTAGTAAATACAACACGTTTAAAAAATGTCTGAAAACTTCGTCAAATAAAATGAGATGAGTGAATCATTTATAGTATTTTGCTGCCACCTTGTGGTTGAAATTACGAATCGACGTTATCAGAACATAATATTGAATAAACTGTGATTGTGGTTTAAAAATTTTGCTTGAATTAAGTTTTTCTCGTTTTTGGCAAAAGAACTACAAATTGACTAATTAAGTGTGTTGTTTTGTTTTGTCTGCAGCTCTTTGCCATGGTGTTTGCCATGTGTTTGTTCCGGGGGATCCAGTGACTTTTTCATTCTGTTTTTAAAAGTGTTTTAAAAGGGAAATGACTTGAGAGAAGACACAATTCTCTATATATTCTTCTCTGAATCTGAGGTGGAATTTCTCATGAAAACCCAACTGTACAGCTGAATCTATTGGTAAAATGAACAAAATAATTTACAAACCTGACTCCAGCATTCCACTGCAGCCCTTGAAGCTGGACAGAGGATGACCTTGCACTGATATTTGAATATTTATATTTCATCTGTATAGAAATAAACTCATTTACAGCCACGATCGAGTCACACTAAAGTCTCTGTACGGAGTGTGTTTGTGTGTCTGTGAGAGAGCACAATGTGTTTGTATTATGAGGATGACATGTTCTATATTGTAAAGTGATGTGTTTTGCAGCAATGTATATTAAGTGTGATTTTATGCATTTGTGTTTGATGCTTTTGTACTTTTATTCAAACCTGTATGCAGATTAGTATTAAAAAGAACCAAATATTGGAAGAAGTGTGTTCCTTAAAAAATAAAACCGCATACCTTTCTGCTTTTCTTCATAATTCTTTTAATGCTTACAAAACACCTGAAATTTCAATAAGATAAAATATTTTAATTTAAATTTACATAGTGAACATTTTCTTTTGAAAACATCATCAATCACGGAGAACAGGCTTGCTGATTAGGAGCTTAAAAAAGATTTAAATAAAAAATGATTAAAATTTTATTGATTAATATGGATACATTATCAGTCCGTTTCCTTACACACTGGATCATTAATTTACAGTTAAACAAAATCCTGCAATTTAAACATAGCTTACAGTGTTTCATAGTCAAATTCATAAAACTTCTGACCCTATAGTGACTATTTGTTTTAATGTTAAAGTCATAATTTAGGTTTAAATCGTGTAGACTCTGAGATGAGTGTAAAATGTGACGCTTGCGCTCTCTGCTGGTGATAAATGTTACAACAAACAAGACTAAAACGACAGTGAATTAAGACAAAATAATTATTCAATATAAAAACGCATAATTACACACAAAAACTTTCACTACACAAATAAACAACCTTTAATCGGTGTAGACTTTTAACTTATTTTCTGAAACGTTGTGGTACGTGTATTACAAGCATTACAGATCATTGTGGGAATGTAAACACAAAAAATCGTACCAAACTTTTAAAACATTAAAAAAACGTTTTACAAATTGTTTTATGTGTGTTGCAAATATTACGATTTAAACGATTTATTCATCACTTACTTAAACCTACGTTTCCCGTTTAATTATAAGTAAAAACTTGAAAATACTAATTATTAATTAAAGTAATATTATTCATTCATTCATTCATTATCTCCCGCTTTGTCCTCTATTAGGGTCGAGGGGGGGGGTTCCGCATGCCCATCCAGGGGAGAACATTTCGGGCGCTGGGCAGATACACCCAGGACAGGGCACCAATCCATCGCTGGGCACACTCACTCACACACACACACACACTATATGGGGCAATTTTGGAGAATTCAATTGACTTGATCCATGTTTTTGGACTGTGGGAGGAAACTGGAGAACCCGGAGGAAGCCCACGCGGACATGGGGAGAACATAGAAACTCCACCCAGATAGGGATTCGAACCGGGAATCCCTAGTGCTGAGAGGCGAACATGCTGACCACTAAGCCACCGTGCTGCCTTAAAGTAATATTAATTAAATTAAAATTATTAAATTACAAGCAGACGCTAAAATCTCCAAATCTGATATTCACGTGCAGTTACAGTGAATTATATATTAATTTATAATCCTATAAAAAAAATTAGACAATCAATCATTGGTATTTCGAATCCCCATCTGGGTGGAGTTTCCATGTTCTCCCTGTGTCTGCGTGGGTTTCCTCCGGGTTCTCCGGTTTCCTCCCACAGTCCAAAAACATGGATCAAGTTTATTGAGTTCTCAAAATTGCCCCATATAGAGTGTGTCTGTGTGAGTGAGTGTGTGCCCAGCGATGGATTGGCGCCCTGTCCTGGGTGTATCTGCCCAGCGCCCGAAACGTTCTCCCCTGGATGGGCATGGGGAACCCCACCACGACCCTAATAGAGGATAAGCGAAAGATAATGAATGAATGAATGAATCATTGGTATTACAAAGTTAATAAGTGATTTTACACGCAGAGTGTTGTGATACATTAATAAATACAGTTAATTTACAGTTTAGTCTATTAAATGCTTTACAGGTTTGTTTTATTTATTAAAGTTCATTTTTGGCGAAAGAGAAACAATAACGTTACTGTCTGTGCTACTGTGCTGTTAAGCTTTATACCTGGGAAAAAGTACATATAGTTATACCCCCCCCCTCATTGCGAACCGGGTTTTTCTATGTTCTCCCCCTGTCTGCGTGGGGTTCCTCCGGTTTCCTCCCACAGTCCAAAAACATGGATCAAGGTCAGTCGAATTCTCCAAATTGCCCCATATAGAGTGTGTCTGTGTGAGTGAGTGTGTGCCCAGTGATAGATTGCCCCCCTGTCCTGGGTCTATCTGCCCAGCACCTGAGACGTTCTCCCCTGGATGGGCATGGGGAACCCCCCCCCCCCCCCAATAGAGGACAAAGTGGAAGACAGATGGACGCATTAGGTTTAGTGCACTACAGTGAATAACAAAGTAATTTGGGATGCAGCCTGACAGACGCTGTAACGGTAGATGGCGATAAGCGCGTTGAGGAGTCAGGGGTTGGTTTTTCCTCCGAGCTGTTTACGAACTACAGGATGTCCTAAAATGAGACATTTAGACATAAACATTATTTTAATCCCTTAAAACAGCGATGCTTTAGTTAAAAAGCTGCCGTTTCATCGGGCGCAGCGACGGAACGACGCCACGGTACGTTTGTTTGCTCCGGGTTCTGCTAGCTGCCAGGCGTTTTGAATAACCAACAAATAACTGCACGGATAACGTTAAAAACTTATAGTCAATTCATCGATACGCTTTTATTCTCCCACATCATGATCTCGAAGACTTCGTCGAGTTAGTAGTAGTTTAAATAACTCAGTGTTTGGGGTTGGAAACATCGAGGCTAACCGGTGAGCTAACGAGCTCCGTGCGGTCGCTGCCTCAGTGCATTAAAGTCTTTAAATTATTATTTCATCTGATTAATATTCACGACTCAAAACTGTAAAGTACTAAATATTTATTT
>JAFMOD010000434.1:632414-693455 GCA_019802435.1 Corydoras maculifer
TCATCGATACGCTTTTATTCTCCCACATCATGATCTCGAAGACTTCGTCGAGTTAGTAGTAGTTTAAATAACTCAGTGTTTGGGGTTGGAAACATCGAGGCTAACCGGTGAGCTAACGAGCTCCGTGCGGTCGCTGCCTCAGTGCATTAAAGTCTTTAAATTATTATTTCATCTGATTAATATTCACGACTCAAAACTGTAAAGTACTAAATATTTATTTCATTTATATTAACTTTGACAGACTGTATATCTGACGTCTCGACAACGTTTATTTATTTATAAATGTATTGTTGTATTTGACATTTACAGTTTAAGCAATGCGAACTGATGACTTTATTTAAAATCGAATTTAGGTCATTAGTTAAGGTATAAGTTTCTTGAAAGCGCAAAAAAATAGTAAGAACAAAGCTCATTAATGTCTTATTAACGTCTCTATCATCTGCATTTCATTCTATTACCAAAAAGTCTTCATTTTTTTTAAATTGTATATTGTAGTGGTCAGCACGTTCGCCTCTCAGCACTAGGGATTCCCGGTTCGAATCCCCATCTGGGTGGAGTTTCCATGTTCTCCTCGTGTCCGCGTGGGTTTCCTCCGGGTTCTCCGGTTTCCTCCCGCAGTCCAAAAACATGGATCAAGTCAATTGAGTTCTTTAAATTGCCCCATATAGAGTGTGTCTGTGTGAGTGAGTGTGTGCCCGGCGATGGATTGGCGCCCTGTCCTGGGTCTATCTGCCCAGCGCCCGAAATGTTCTCCCCTGGATGGGCATGGGGAACCCCACTGCGACGCTAATAGAGGATAAAGCGGGAGATAATGAATGAATGAATGTATATTGTAATGTGATTTATGACAACGTATCTTAAGTTTTAGAGTGACCTGCAGAAGTTAATCACAAGCCTCATCTTAAGAATTATTTGAAAGAGGGATTTTTTTTTAAAGCTAATGTCATGTGAATCCTCAGGGAGCAGGGAAACCTGACCTATATTAAAATAATCCTGGTTTGGTGTTTTGGGATTTGCATGTTGTGGTTTATAGAGATTTTTGTTATTACAAAAAAAAGGGGGGTGGGCAGCATCAAATACCAATCAGGTTTGATAATTTTACAGTGTAGTTGGTTTTCTGCATAACTTCTGACTTGTAATGTTCTCATTTGTAAGTCGCTTTGGATAAAAGCGTCTGCTAAATGACAAAATGTAATGTAAATGTAGATGTAGCTGTGATTATTTCACTGATGGATGACTCTTTGCAGGTTGATGATGGGTGCATCTGTAAAGTACAGCTCCCGAGGCCCTGCACTTATCCCCCGTATGAAGACCAAGCACAGAATCTACTACATTGCACTTTTCTCACTGGTGCTGCTGGGTTTAATTGCAACTGGGATGTTCCAGTTCTGGCCCCACTCCATCGAGTCGTCCACCGAGTGGACTCTGGACCGACGCAGTGTTCACGATGCACCACTCATTAAACTGCCCGCGTCCAGCCCGATTCCTGAGAGGGGTGACCTCAGCTGCCGCATGCACACCTGTTTCGATGTCTATCGCTGCGGCTACAATCCTAAAAATCGAATTAAGGTGGGGTTAAATTATTCAAGTCTTACAACTATAGTGGTTTTAAACGTTTACCCGCGTGTGTGGGATTTTTTTTATGCTTTTATTTTATTTTCCCTTTATTGTTTTTGTTCTGTGCAAATCCAGGTTTATATCTATCCTCTTCAGAGATTTGTGGATGAGGTTGAGGTACCTATAAGCAGCACTGGCCTGTCCCGGGAATATAACGACCTGCTGAGTGCCATTTCGGACAGTGACTTTTACACTGATGATGTCACACGGGCGTGCCTTTTCGTTCCATCTATTGATGTACTTAACCAGAATTCCTTGCGCATCCGTGAAACTGCTCAAGCTTTGGCCATGTTACCGAGGTGACCTTAATATTATTATTATTATTGTTGTTATTATTATTATTATTATTATTATTATTTTATCATCATAATTGGCATATAATTTCTCATCCATTTCAATAAAAATTTACCAAATTGTGGAACACATGGGTTTGGTTTGATTTATTACATGTACTACATTTGATTTATTGATTTTATTACAAATTTAAACAAAATGCTGTACATTATTCAGCCGTTTGTTTGATATTTGGTCGTCCATTTGTTTGCAGATGGGACAAAGGAATGAATCACTTGCTGTTTAACATGTTACCAGGAGGCCCTCCAGACTATAATACAGCTTTGGATGTACCAAGAGACAGGTGGGTTAGAATTATTGGTGTACTGGATATACATTACTTGGTTCATAAATATGCAGATTTAAAACTAAACATTTGACACAAAGGGGCAAAACTTAACGCAGATTAAGACACATATTTGTCAGGTTTCTTTTGTTTTTATTGTATTTCTTGTCATTTTCTTCAAAGACAAACTGTGTGGAGTTTCTTATTAGTTAAATGTAACGTCCACATTATTGTCTTTAAGTCTTCTAAAAATAAAATAACAAACAAAATAACAAAAATATAAAATGAATGGAAATATGTTATTCGTAAAAAAAATTATCTAACGGGTCAGAATTTATTATTATTATTATTATTATTATTATTATTATTATTATTATTATTCCGGGTTAAAAAATTTATTTAAAGGGTTTTAAAATTCATCTTCCTAAAAAAGGTCCTGAGTACTGTTTGTAAACTACTAAAGGTCTTGCAGACTGTTTGGGTTTGCAGAGCAGATGGACATGCAAAATGTCCTTGTGTTTACTTCCAAGCACTGACTTTGGCTGCTTTTTAGCTCTTAAGTAGAAAAGGTGAGCTTTGTGTTCTAAAAAGCCCTAGAACTACGGGAACATTTATCTAGAGCTGTAGCAAATTTCCTGTATTCATCCAGCTGGGCTCCATTTGGTGTGCAAACCAAACAGAACCATCTGCCTGTGTGTTGGTGTGTTCGGTAGGATGTGTGTGTGTGTGTTTTTGGAGGAAGGTTGTAGATAACGAAACACCACATCATATTCTGTATCGGTTGTTTGTTAAATAAAAATAGTGCTTACTGTTGGTTGATTTGTGTTTAAATAAAAAAAATCCAGTGGTGCTGCATTGATTTGCTTATATTAAGGAAATTTGGTTTGTTCTTCAGGGCTCTACTTGCCGGAGGGGGATTTTCCACATGGACCTATAGACAAGGCTATGATGTCAGCATCCCAGTGTACAGCCCCCTGTCAGCTGAAGTTGAGCTTCCTGAACGACAGCCAGGGTAAAGGGCCATCTGTCATTCATATAGTACAGATAAGTTTAAATTTAAGTCTTAACGACCACAGAGCTACAACACCTCTGTCACCGTTTTAGGCCTCGCCGCTACTTCATATTAGCATCTCAGCCATCCATCCATCGAGAGTACCGCATAGAACTAGAAAAGCTGAAGGAAGAGAATGGAGAGGCGATTCTTCTCCTGGATAAGTGCACTAATCTGTCACAGGGAATGGCCTTCACCAGAAAACGCTGCTACAAAAACCAAGTGTATGATTATCCTCAGATCCTGCAGGTCAGTGGGGAGCTGTGCATTGTTTATAATGGAAAAATGTAAAACCGTAAGCTTTAAGAATGCGTGCAATACTGTGTCTCATATAAAAACGATGGCAGCATTGATTTTTCACTTTGCTGCAGGAGTCGTCGTTTTGTGTTGTGTTGCGTGGAGCTCGACTCGGCCAGGCCGCCCTCAGTGATGTTCTCCAGGCCGGTTGTGTTCCAGTCATCCTGGCAGACTCGTACATTTTGCCCTTCTCTGAGGTGCTAGACTGGAAAAGGTACAAGATATACTAACCCACCACCTTACTTTAAAGAAAGAATTGTTGTAAACACTTAACACACTAATCAAACATTTTATTTGCATTTGTTTTACTGTAGAGCCTCGGTGGTGATTCCAGAGGAGAAGCTCCCAGAGATGTATACTATTTTAAAAGGTATTCCTCATCGACAGGTAGAGGAGATGCAGCGACAGGTAAGGGGGAGACTTTAGGGATACTTTAGAGTACAAATGTTTTTAATTAAAAAAAGATAATGATGCTGAGGTTCCGCCTCGTGCTGTGCAGTCATTAAGCTTTAAATGAATGGGCTGTGTGAATAAAGTTTATTAAAATTTGTTAATTTTATTTATTTATGTGATGGCCTCTGTTTTAGACCATATTCTCACAGTCTCTTTGTGGGTTTTTCCCCCGAGTTTGAAAAAATTATGATGAATTTCCACAGTGGTATTTCCTATTCTGGTTTAGGAGGTCAGTGTGGAATAAGAGGGCCTTGTTTGCAGTCTGTACTTGTGGGGTTGAGGGCTCTGTGCAGGTCAGGCAAATTCTTTAAAGGCAAACTTACTTGGTTTGTGCTCTGTGCAACAGAAAATGGTCTTCCCTAAACTGTTCCCACAAAGATTCCAAAATGCATTCATCTTGTTGGGTAAAATATAAATACTGTTCATTATTTTCAAAGAAATTTACTGCATTATTATAGAATATAAAGCCCCAAGCTGCTAAAAAATGCTGCAGCTGTACTGCATTTGGTTTATTTCTACATTATTATATAAAATACATATAGAAATTTATAGTGGTTTTCAGATTTAAATTTCAGCAGATTATTCATGCTGTACCACAAACCACATGCATAAAGAAAGAAATCAAATAAATAAAAGGATATAATTATCAAGTAAATGCCTTTTAAACTTGCTCTTGTTCAGTCATTCGTCTTTAATAAGTGTTTTATCCTGCTGAGGGTCACGGTGCATTCAGAGCCAAAAACACTGGGGGCAGAATAAACCCAGTCCATTGAACTACAGCTTGCGTTTTAAGTACATCAGTGTAATCAGAGATAAACCTTATAATCCTGCGAGCCAGGCATGTGCACATGTTTAGGAAGTGACATGACTCCAGCCTGTTCTCTGACCCCCTTCTCACAAATGCACTCGATGTTGGTTATGTGTGAGGTTGTTACACCGACCGTCTTTGCAAAAGTGGCCCAGTAAATATTTTCAATAAATATAAAAATAGCATTTAAGAGTTTTAAAATGTATTTGTTGTTGGAAAAAAAAGAGCTTTAAAATGATAAGATGACCTTAATTTGCATTTTCTGCTCATAAACTCGCTGCTGTAAGGCTTCATGCTGCCATTATATATTTGGCCAACAGAGGGTGGTGTTATAGATTTCCAGTCAAAAATTCAAAGCCCTGGGGCCTGATAAGTTTCACAGAGGTCGTTTTATAGAACTCTAGTTTGGTACCATCAGCTCTGTAAACACTTTCTTTTTACAATGTGTGATCGTATTGCTTTTTGTTGACTGTAATTTGCGGTGTCCTAACTTAGCTAGCTTATTCTTGTAAGCATCTTGAGCAGGAAAAAAAAGCATCTTGTCAAAAGTATTATTAAAAAACGCAGCAGCAAAGTGGTTAGCACTTTTATTTCACAGCAAGAAAGTCCCTGCAGTTTGGACATGGTATTTCCTTTGCATATTATTTGCTTAGTAAAGATATGTTTCTAGTAAATTGTGCCAGGTGTAAATATGTTGCTTTGTGTGTCTGCCCGGTGATGGATTGGTAATCTGCAAAGGTTCTCATCTTTGGTATTAGAAAATCAATGAATAGGATATTGTGTGTTTATCTAAAATGATGTAAAAATTGTAATTCGTTGTCCCCATCCAATTAAGTTTATAACACTTCCAATTAGTTATTTTTATTTATAACATTATATATAAGCATTTTTATGTGAAAAGTATTTTAGCTGTTAATCTATTCTCTGGGATTCCTCATGAATTAAATGCTACTGTAGAGAGTAAAGCAATTATTTTTGTCTTGAATACATATTTCTGACAGTCTGTGTTGCATAACTCATGTTGTGCCTTTGAATTGTTAGTCTTGAGCTTGACAAGGAGGCTTGACCTTTGGACTTGAGCTTTTGACCCCGTCATGGGTTAGAAGCTACAGAGCCGAGTCTGGGCCACTTCATTGGAAACGGCTAAAAGAACTGATGGGCTGAAGTGCTCGTAACCATCTTAAATGGCCTCGACATGTCACCAGGTTTTAACGAGTTGCATTTCCTTTGAAAGTGTTTTTTGGAGGGGGGTCAAAAAGGCACTGGGAGAATACAGGGAGTGTAGTGTATGTCCAGAGCCTCCTGCCTTTGGTCCACCCGAGTCATAAATTATCACTTATCAGTCTGAAAACATTATCTCGACCACGCTTTTGCCTAATGCATTAATTTTTAAACTTGCCGTCCCGCAGGCTTACTGGTTCTGGGATGCTTACTTCCGCTCCATGAAGGCTATCGGTTTAACCACACTACAGATTATCAACGATCGCATTTACCCCTATGCTGCACGGACATACGAGCAATGGAACAATCCTCCAGTCGTGGTGAGTAGAATCTGCAGACCTTTGTGTTTTGGTTGGCAGGAATCTAAAGGTTTGGATTTTAAATGTAACATTAGAATTTACTTTGTTATAGACAACAAATATTTTTTGTAGTTATTTCTTTTTTCCACTATCTTAAGGCTATTTTGATGAACTCAGCTTCTTACAGTTAAATAACTACAACCTCTTATTTATTTACAATTGTAAACAAAAGAACTTCAGGGTGTGGACAAGACACTTTAAGAGATCATCAGTTCTTACAGAATAATATTTTTAAAAAATTATTATTCAAATTATTTCATAGCCCAAAAAAAGCAAACGGGCAGTAACGTTTTTTGTTCTTTTAACAGACTTATTTTAGAAATTTCGCAGATGATCATCTGATCATATTTCGCAATTCACATTAAACCAGATTTGTTTAAAATGCACCATCATCACATCATTTGAAACCTGCTTTAAATCTGACATAAAAGCTCACAGCCAACCAATGAAATGCTGTGATGTTTTTCATTTAGGGAATTTATAATTTTACATATTTTTATATCCACGGCCGTCAAGCTGACACTAAACTGCCTTTTGGTCTTTCACGTGGATATGTTTATAAAAATGTGGTCTTTTCTTAACTAAAGTGTGAAACCAGTCGTTTTACATTTTAGCACTTTTTGTGTATAACCATCGATGAAGGTTTTGCGGTAATTGTGTGCTTGATCAAGTGGCCATCATCTGTGTTCCATTTTCGCCTTATCCCATAGATGTACTAGTACGGTTCCAGCTGCAGGACTCGCCAAACCTGCTTTGCCCACATAAAAAGTCTGCAATCCCTTACCATCACTCAGGCCTCTCATACCTTCAGTAACAAGGGCTTAGGGTAATTATAGCTAACTGCCATTGCTTTCATATTAAATATGATAATGGTCAGCTTGTTACGGTGCAATAGCAGATGCTCTGAGCAGTGTTTATTTTTTTGGACATGTTGAGGTGGGGGGGGGGGGATTAGATTCATGTTGCCGACTGGTTCAATCCAAGATTTATTTAGGATTAACATATAGGGAAGAAAAAAATTATATTTAAAAAATAAATAAATAAAAATTCCTTTCAGACACATTATGATTATAACGACGTTCCGAACTGGTGAAAGTTTTTCCCGCTATATTAAACCAAGCTAACTTACACCCGAACACTTCTAAAAATCACTTCACCACTTTAAATGCAATTTGCCTCTCATGTCATTGTGGTACTTTTAATTAGCTCCCTCAACTTGTTTGTCAGTGTCAGGCACTTCAAAGAAATTTCCATTTGCTAATATAGTTTGTTTTTATCACTGCGATGTTTGACTGATGTTGCACAGAGGATGTCAGTATCTATGGTGGCAGAACGTTGGGAACGCACTGAGCTGGTTAACCACTGAACTTCATGTTTAAGCACCTGCCCCCATCTGTAAATGCCCCCCACCCCCCAGAAAAAAAAGCCTCAGCTTGTAAAATATAGCATCTCATCTTATGAGACTGTATGTGGGCTGTTTGAACATTTTATTAATTGACCTACAAGCATTTATTGTGTAAGACTTTAATTAAACTATTATTTTTTCATTGTAGAGAATAAGATTTAATACAACTATAATCATTTGCAACTATAAACAAATACAACACATTTAGATGGAAGTTGTTTAAATCCAGTTTTTTGATCTGTTGTTCCAGTATCACTGATTGGTTCCCTTAATCTAACACTAATATGTCTTATCCTGTGAATTAAAAGCTTCTTAAGAGGTTAATTATCAGGATTTGGAGTAGATTGGAATGAAAACCAGCAAGGTCAGCTTTCTGGACCAGAGTTGGTGACCACTCTCACTCGTGTGCGTGTGTGTGTGCAATAGTCTTAATACAGCCTTAATAGAATAACCTGATTTCTTCAGAAAGTACAGTTTGTGCGAAGGATTTGTTTTCGGAGTAAACAAAACTATTACAAGGATCAAATTCCTGCACATTTTTAAATGTTTTTGGAAGGATCTATTTGGACCCAGCATGATGGTGCTACACTGCATAAAGCAAGTTCCTTAAAGGTATGGATTGGTTTCATTGCAGAATAACTCTAGAGCCCCAGAGCATCTAGAAAGGTGATAAAAGCCAACATCAGTGTTTGACCTCGTAAATGCTGTTTTGCATCGATGGGGTTTGACACAAACTCCTGAAGGTACCAAACCTTCCCTGAAAAAGTTATGGTTGCTGTTACGGAGACTCTATGTACCACTGAATGTTGTGCAGTTGTCGCAATCCTTTTATCCATGTGGAGGGTGTTATGCTATTATAATTTAATTTATAGCAACTTTTTCTTTGATTTAAAAAAAAATGATGGTTTATGAATATAATTGTTTTTGCTTGCTAACATTATAATGTTCATCCAGTCTATAGTTGCATTCCAAACATCTGCACAACATTATTATGATAGAGATTAAAGAAGAAAGATCATACAGCCAATTTTGCCATCAAACCGCCCCCCCACCCCCAAACGTTAAAAAAAAGTGACATTTTTCATTTAGTTTCACAAGACTTTTTTTCTGTTTGCACCACAGTGTGTTACAGACTGAATTTCCCAAACCTTCCTGGTGCTTTTCTCTGCATTCCTGCTTGCGTTTGATTCAGCGTTGGTTCTTAGTGAAGTCACAGTTATGTTAATAAATTTTCACTCTTAGTGACAACTTCAAATAATACTTGAGGTGAATTCCTGCAAGCCAGGATTTTGGAAATATTGCCTGACCGACTTGCATAATAAACCACAAGGTTCCAGAAGTTTATTCTAATAGAGAAAGTTGTGAACTGTGACTATTGATCAGGTTTACCATCCAAACTAAACCTGTCAGTGTTTCTAAAATATGGCTGTGTTCATTCAATAAGGGCTGAAGTTATTGCTTTCTTTGATTAATCTGTTAATTTCCTAATTTTTAATTATTTAGTTGGTTGTTTTTAAAATGTCACTAAGAGTAAATTAAACTAGATAAAGATTAAATAAAAGTGTTTGACATTTTAATTGTTGATCCTAATAGTCCTCCACTAAATAATAAAAATTTGGAAAATATTGCTCAAAATAAGCAATGAAATCTGTCTCCCATGAAAGTCAGGTTTGTGATGATGGGGGTGAATGTCTTCTGGTCGTATGGTCATTTTTTGGGACTGTGCTCAGCCCTCACTCATTCCTGCTTATTTTCTGAGCCAGTAAAGAGCTGCAATCTACATGACCGCATCAGAGAGCTTCCAAGCACTTGCAGTATTTACTTTACAGCGTCACTTGATCTTCTCTCCAGTCTGTGCATCTTTGGGAGTTTACAGGCTGTTTTAAAGTGGGCCAGGAAGAAGAGCCAAGCCCCACACTGGCAGGAGACAACCACTGACGCCTACAATATCCCAGCACCCCCAGCTTTACCCTGTGTCTGCCAAGGCTCATCTGCACCCCTGCTGCCCTGAGCTTGCTACAGAGTACCCATAAAAGTCGGAACATTCAAATCTGTAAACTTGCATGCCAAGATGTAGTACAGTAATCTGCTGCTTCTGTCTCCTGTGCATGCAAAGGGTCACTTTAAGACAAAAATTTCTGTCTGCCTTTCTGTCACACTATGAGAAAAAGAAATAAAATATGGGTGCTTTTGACCTCATATGCAATTCTGTGCAAATGTCTTAAGCAAATATAAGAAAATATAATGCTGTAAAGCTTTTAAATGTAATATTGGGAAAATTAAAGCGTATGGAATGCTGAAAAATAAATAAAACAGCATCAGTTCTTTTAGGTATGCTGCTAGGTTTGAGTTGATTGGTTGAAGATAGTCGTAGTAAAAAATGTGTGTGAAAGCCATGGATTTTGTGGCCATCGGAAACAGGCAGATGTGAAACAGCTGTTGCTTTGTCCATATTTAAACCCGCAGCTCGACAATTAACTTTTTTATCACTTGAACATTACAGTTAGTAGGGCATCCAGGATCCTTAGGAATTAGTTATTTCCTATAGTACAGATATACAGATTCTCTACAGAAGTCTTGTTTTTTAAATTGCCATGTTGAATGAAAATACCTTCTATCAAAATTTGGATTTATTATTTTTTTTTATTATATCTATGAATGTTATTTACATATGCACATGCTTTATGGGGCAGACTGTTCATTTTTAACTGATTACTAAGAGACTTGATCTTTTTCTTTTTTATAGAAATGGTCCAGTGTGAACAACCCACTCTTCCTCCCTTTGATTCCCCCTCGATCGCCGGGCTTCACCGCTGTGGTTCTGACTTACGACCGTGTGGAGAGCCTCTTCAGGGTTATCACTGAAATCTCCAAAGTACCCAGTCTAGCCAAGCTACTGGTTGTTTGGAACAACCAGAACAAGAGCCCACCTGAAGGTTCGTAAATTTTCTTACCCTCATTCTAACTACCTTAGTCTTTTTTTCCTCACTAACCACTTTGCTGATGATGGGTAGTTCATCACTCTGTTTTCAAGTATCTCATGGCTGGAGATTATTGTAGTTCACATTGTTGCCCAAACACTAACCCCGATTGCCTTAGTCTAAATATTTATAAGACGATGTGTGTAAAAATCCCAGGAGCTCAGCATTTTCAAAACCCCATCTGTCACCAACAATCATTCTACAGTCAAATTCACTAAGGTTGTTTTCCTTCATTTCTGATGGTTAATGTGAACTTTTCCTAAAGCTGCATGGTTTTATGCATTTCAATAATTGGCTGATTAAAAACCTCTGTTTCAAATAAAAACCTCAAGAGTGTATTTAATATTCCATTTTTGCTGACTGTGTTGACTAATTTCACCTCTCACTAATATTTTGAATATGACATGGTTTAACATGTAAGACTGTGAATCCAGTTTCTTTAAAATAAATACTCACATATACTTACACACATACTATTAGAAACAACTTTCTTTTATTCTGCTCCAGAAAGGAACAGATTTACAGCCATTTATCGTGTCAGAGTCTGCTGATATTAATAGTTATTTATTGAGGTTCTCACTTTAATGATGTTTTTTAACAAGGTAATTATGTTAGGACCTGTTTATATAACCTTCATACTAACAGCTTGAAATTTGGTGGGTGGAAAGGAAAAAGAAATTAAATCTATCCTCCACATCGATTTTCATAATGTAATTATGCGGGTTATTCTTTGAAGTGGCCTAATTGGCCGCTCTTGCCTTTGATTAGAGGCGTCAGTGGAGCCAGTCAGGAGCTTTGTGACCCATTAGAACTAATAAGGGCTGTTCACAGGTCAGATCGAAGCTTAGGCCGAGATCTAGAATACGGTTTGTTCTGCTACGCTGATGATTGTTTAAATCCAAGCCGGCGCGGTCTCGTCATTTTAATGAGGTGCTGCCTATTATTATGTTCTGAAGTAGTTTCTGAAGAATTTCTCAGTTGGCTTAACAAACAAGCGGGGGAAGTGATTTTTCACACATGACTTTATTAGCTATAGTGCTTTTTTTTTTTTTTTTTTTTTAAATGATTGTTTTTGGCAGTCGCCACACGGTACCATGTATAAAGGTGTTTATAGGAATTGGGAGTCTGATTCTGGTATCATGGATGCTGTCCTGTGATGTAATGCCTGCTTGGGATTGACATTCTGGTTTGAAATGAGGCGTGACTTATGTCAGCAGGGTTTTGAATCAAAAGCATCTTTACATAACCGTAATGAAACGCTCAGTAAATGCTCACGTTAAATATATGACTCATTTCTTTATTTAAATATTCTTCTCCACCTTTGTATTATTCCCGTCTCTGGTGGCCCCAAAAATCTTATTAATACAGTGGCAAGTAAACAACTTCTGAAAAAATTCATTGTATAGGTCAACGTTTTTATGTTCCTCCTCGCTGACATTGCTCTTTAAACCTGTGGTTTTTAATTTGTGAGCCGCACCCTTTAAATTTTTTTTTTTTTTAAATAAAATAAAGCTCAAGATAAAAGTAGATTTCTGAGTTTCCATTGAGCAATAAAAGGTTGAGTGTCTGTGTACTTTAAGAAAAATCACCTTTATGGGGTTTAGGGCAGGGAATCTAAATCGCTTTTTTATCTATATAGAGATTTTTGTGCTGTTCCCGAGGTTGGATTGAGTAGAAGAGACCGAGGGGAACGGTTTTATGAAGTTTAATTACAAACTCCCCCTTTATTCCCAAAGGCTTCTACATCTCGGTGAAGCCGGACCTTTTTTTCTTGCTTTATTAGGTGACACCGTGCCTTCTATCCATCTTTTTCCGTGCCGTGGCTCACTCCCAAGCTGTTACTCAATGCAAAATGCAGAGTGTTGTCTTTCCTGCCCTATGAGGAATGTCATTGTGGTCAGGCTCAGGCGTGCTTTGAGGCCGTGTTGTGTTTCCACTGAACCACCCATTCTCGTTTTCCCCAGTGTCCCTCTCTGTCTTTAAGCTTTTCTTCACTTTAGTGTTGAAGTGACTTACTGTCTCTGTTGTTCGCAGATTCGCTTTGGCCCAAAATAGCCGTGCCACTCAAAGTGGTGCGCACGAAGGAAAACAAACTGAGCAATCGCTTCTTTCCTTTTGATGAAATCGAGACAGAGGCGGTGTTGGCCATTGATGATGACATCATCATGCTGACCTCCGATGAGCTGCAGTTTGGATATGAGGTGAAAATGAGTGTTTTATCTGAATTTCTTGTGAATAACAGTAATTAATCCAGCTAATTATTCTACAATGAAATCACATACACATTCAGCAAATTAAAGAAATTTAAAGAGTCATAACAGTATGACACAATGAGTTTGTATGTTCTCCCCAGCTGTGCATGTTTCTGCCAACAAATCGAAGACAAGTTGGGAAAAATTGGAGAAACTAAATCGAACTTATATGTGAATTTGTTTGCCATCGTTTTTTTTATTGCTGACACTAACAAAGACACAAGGATGACTGCTTCATACCGGCCACAGATTTTGTGTCTGACGTGTTAAAAATGCCGTTCCCAACTGAAAATATGCAGCCATTGTATTTTTTTTTTCTTTCCAGCAGTTGGGTTAAATCTGGGTCAGTTCAATTTCCTACTGGAATTGAATTAGCAAATATGAAAGCAGCGTTTAAAATGACCTAAAGATTAGTAGGTCTTCATTATTCCCAACATTTGGCTTTGAATTGTGGAAATCACTTCAGGCCAGATTTTTGGGGGGTTCTAAATATTCAGCATTTTCCACTTTAGCCTTATCCATTCACAAATAATATGTTAAAAAGAAACACTCGCACAGAATAATGTGGCCGTCACCATGCTTCACAGTGGGTGTGCTATATATGACCCTCTTGTTTCTCTCTAATCAAATGTGTATACTTTCGTTAAGCTTTTTAATTTCTTGATCTGTAATATTAGGTGTGGAGGGAGTTCCCAGACCGGCTGGTGGGGTATCCTGGGCGACTTCACCTGTGGGACCATGAAATGGGCAAGTGGAAGTACGAATCTGAATGGACTAATGAGGTGTCGATGGTACTCACCGGTGCTGCGTTTTACCATAAGGTTAATTTTTATTTTGCTCATAAATTGTTTTGTTCGTTTTCTTACAGAATGTCTTTCTAAAGTGTATGTGTGTGTGTGTGTGTGTGGGGGGGGGGGGGTTCTCAGTGTATTCAGACACCCTCTGTTTTGTGCATTCTTAAGAGAACCAGTTCAATAAACCGTCACACTGTAAATACACAGAGTTATAAAAATTGTAATGCTTTTTTTATATTCTTAGTTTGACTCATGTGGATGTATTGTGTGTGTGTTTTTCCAGTACTTTAATTATCTGTACACCTACAAGATGCCAGGAGACATCAAGAACTGGGTGGATGCTCATATGAATTGCGAGGATATTGCCATGAACTTTCTGGTAGCCAACGTTACCGGCAAAGCCCCGATTAAGGTACATAATCATAAGTCCCTGTTTAAAAACCATTAAAGGGTAATTGGTCGCTATTTTGGGAAGCTCTTCCTGAAATGTCTGCTGCTTTAATTATATGGGAAATTTACATAAAATTGTAAATGAAAAAATTATGGAAAAATTCTAGAGATCTTCATTATCATTTTTTTAAAAACATTCTGAAGAATTTTATTGTGATTGTAGGCGACTGGGTCATTCTAGATAGAAAGAGATTCTTTAAAGAATGCAGGCACCCTGATACTATGCAGTTCTTCATCTCTGATCACCCCTCGCCCTCTCTCCCCCAGTCTCCAGTCTGCTCTGACTCTGTCCAGGTGCAGCTTGGCCTCTGAAGACCCCACTTTAACCTCTTGTTATCTGGAAGTCTCTCACAGCCCCTGTCTCGATTACCGTGTTCTTTCTAGAGGCAGTCAGACTTTCTTTGCTGTACCTTTAACAACTATTCATTTTTGCTCAGATATCGGGAATAGGGCAGGAATGTCGTTCCTCATTCCTCGTCATGTCAGATAAGGTGGTTTATCCTAGTTGCAGAAACACCCTTTCAGACGTTCGAGTTCTATTGCCTGTCATCAGACCGTCTGCTCCAACCTCACACCACTGGCACCCTCCACCACACATTTACTCCCCACACCATCACCCTGCGCTCATTAGTAACAAAGATAAGAATACAGCGTCAGGACTGGATGTTTATTGTTTTGAGAATGATTAAAGTACTTGGAGTTTTTAATTGCATCAGTGAACAGAAATGTTCAGTTCGAGACAAAAACACTGATAGATTATTATGAAGGCACTTTAACAAGTGATTCATCCAATAGTATTTAAACTGTTACTATTTTAGCAGCCTTTACGAAAAAAATCTATTGCTTTACTGCAAATGGAAATCACAGGAAAAATTTTTAAATGGAAATGGAGGTCACAGAACAATGTCACTTGCACAACACACTAAATATGACTGTTAGATTTATTTTGTATTTCCAATTAGGTCCAAATTTGCAATTGCAAACCTGACTTTAAAGGCAATTGCTTTATTTATGAAGTATAAGTATAACACATCTGTTGCACAAAAAAATTTGTGTTGGTTAAAAAAATTATATATATATATATATATATATATATATATATATATATATATATATATATATATATATATGTATGTGTGTGTGTATATATATATCTTTAGTATTTAATAGTTTATAGATCAGTATTGCAGTTCATGAAATTTAGGATTTCTTTGCTTTCTGATCTTCTAGGTAACCCCACGTAAGAAGTTCAAGTGCCCAGAGTGTACGGCGATAGACGGATTATCCCTTGACCAGACGCACATGGTAGAAAGGTATGTTATATACATTGAAGACAGAGGGGAGCTCTGCTCTGGCAGCTCCTTGACCTGGCATGACTTGTGTCTGCATCTGAAACACATTGTGTCTTTGCTTCAACAATAGCCTTATTGTAGCCCCTCACAAGAGAGATTTGCTTTTAGCAGCCAAAGTGTAAGAAAGTTCACAGGCCAAGTCAGTCTGTGCTTTCAGCACATCTACACTCGCACGATGCCAAAGAGCAAAAAAAAAAAAAAAAAAAAAGAGAGAGAGAGGCCTTTCTTTTCTTTCTTTTTCTTTCTTTTTTAGTACAGTGGAGGTATAGGTTAGTACATCGGACTGGAATTGTGTAGATTTGCTTTTATGAAAGAATTAAAAGGAATTGCCAGAGTCCACAGTTGTAAAATAATATTACTTGTGGATTTTTGTTTCCGTTTTGTAATGCTGGAAAGTGTAACAATAACAGCTAAAGTTGTCAGAGTTGGATTTTTTTGCATCATATGTCATTCATCCACAGGGACTGGCGTCAAAACCCCAGGCAGCTTTTGAACTTTTTCAGCGCGCCGATGCGGCACTAGCAATCATCAGATTAATTCACAGCACAGCTGACCGTACGGAATGTTCTTTAGAGTATATTCACACTGCGGTGAAGCATATACCGCCTCACCACCCATTGAGTTTAAATAGAGCAGAGGGAAAATCCTGTGCGTCTGAATCTGAAGGTGAATAACAGAAGTTTGTCAATTTTAGGCAAACGAACCAAATGAGCTGAACAGCTACAGAGCAGATTGTTGATTGGCCAGTCATGACGTGGGATATCTGTTTTTTGGTGCAGCAACTTGATATAAATAATTTTCTTTCTGTCCTTGCCATTACTTTTCCTTCTTGCTGAATGTCACTCGTGATACAACCTTAATTTGGATCACTTTGCTAAATAACTGAATGTAAAAGTAATCATTGTACAACGACTGACTTGTTTGTACTTTATAGAACTCTTGTCTGCTCTGTCTGCAGTAATGTGTTCAGTGAGAACTGTGAGCCTAGGACAGAACCAAGTGGAAAAACATTGACTTTGCAACAGACACAGTTCAGTTCAGTTGTTCAAAAGAATTAGCTCACTGAATCCAAAGCAATTCACAGGAATCGATTCATTTTAGAATTGATTCAGGTATTGATCGACGTGTGCTGAACAACTGGTTCACTGAACTGAATCATCTGTAAAGAATAAACTGTAGTGCAGAATAGCTGTAATGATTATTATATGGAGGTTAGGAATGAGTACTTTAACAAACAAATTGTACAGTTTTGGACACTAGTGCATCCACCTTTGGTTAGAAAGTGACTTGAAATGAAGGCAAATCTATCTTAGATTCTATACAGTTTGTAATTGAATGTGTGAGTGATCGTTTCAACGCTCAAATGTGGCACAGGCGTCTGGTCTGCTCCGGGCTGAAACAAGTCCGTGACCTTGGAAGTGAATCAGGAGTGTTACTAATAGAGCCTGGCTCCACAGCCCATGCATCCTTTTCCACTGAAGCTCATGAGAGATTGATGGGGCTTCTTTGGTCATGCTTCTTGCTCTGAACATGTTTCCTGCCATAAAAGCCGGGCTGTGCTGCGCTCCAGAAACGTTGCCGTGCTGACCCCCTATAGCCTACATAAAATCATCCTCAAATCATTTGCCGTGCCTTTGAAGTTTCAAAATGTACCTTAATGCTTAGATTCTCCCCGCTCCCTTTTCATGTCCATTATCTTTCTTTCCCCACAGGTCTGAGTGCATAAACAAATTTGCATCTGTATTCGGTACCATGCCTCTGAAGGTCGTAGAGCACCGTGCTGATCCGGTGCTTTATAAGGACGACTTTCCTGAGAAACTCAAGAGCTTTCCTAACATTGGAAGTTTATGAGGGAACCAACATGCAAATGCGTTCTGCCTTCCTTAATGATAGCGTATGAGTGCTGTTCTTCTGTTTGACTCTGCGTCAGCGTGAAATGTGTTAATACTGTATCTAAAGACCTGTAAAGAGCGCAAACTGGCAAAACGAAAATTACAAAACACTGCGTACAGCTAAAGGCCTGCTGTTGTCAATAAGCCCACGTGGTATAAATGTTGTGTATTTATATATATATACTCTACTTTGTGTGGCATTCAAACTCTTCTGGATGTCGAGAAAAATTGACCAGTGTTAAACCTGAAGTATTCTCCGTGACTTCCATAGGAAAGTGTGATCCACACACACTGCAGGTTCATCACTTTCATTCTGCTGTAAAGCACCGCGACAAGAACGGGAACTACTTTTAATATAGTTCTTTGTATAAGATGCTAAAGAAAACTGTATGGGTAATATTATTTTATGTGCATATGGGGCATTTCTCTTTAACCCTGATCCCTTTTAAGGAGTCATCATAGGATGAGAACAGTCTGGAATTAAGTTGTTTTGGAAATGAACGTCAGTCGGTAGTAACATTTTTAGATTTATGTTCATGTTTTACTATGCGAATGCAGCTATGTATATTAACGTATCCACCTGGAGAAGCCTTGTCAACCATCTACCCCAGACGTGCACGTCCCCATGCAGATGTCTCTGACTTTTGTTCTCAGCCTGTTTCATGTAATAAATAGTGTTTCTAAAAGGTGCGCTAGTGGATATAGTGAAGCTGAGCTATTTTTTGTCATGGTCTCACTCGTCTAGGGATGAAGCAGATGTCAGGGATCTGTGAATGATTTAAGTGCAGGAGCCTGCATGTCTGAGATAAATGCATTTCATCTCTATAGGGAGTGAACTTGTGAAGAGAAATATATTCCTGCTTAGGATCTTAGAGAAGGAGCAAATCTGGTGAGGTGGTTTTGGCAACAAGTATTGGGTATTAGGAAGAGTATCACTGGGTCTAGTGTTATCAGACATCCTAGCAAATTTGTTGGTTATTAATTATTTTTTTATGAAGCCCCTAAGATTTTAGTAAACCCACAACTTAGAAAGATTCAATTTTAGAAAAGCATGCGTTTATATGATCAGCTTTAGAGAATATCCATCCATCCATTTTCTTTCGCTTTATCCTCTACTAGGGTCGCGGGCTTTGGAGAATAGTAAGTATGAAATAACTCTGGATTAGTGAACTATTATTACATTTTTTGCCACACTTTAAAAGATTTAAAAACATGGAAGATTTATGGAAGGAAATTTTTAAAATGTAAAAAACTAATCAGAGGATAAACTTCAAAACAATTGCGACAGAAGTTTAAATGTCCAGAAAGTTTTCACCTGCTATGTCTCTGTGTCCTGCCTGACTTCCAGTTTAGGAATAAAGCGATTCTGTTTTATAGACCCTCTCAGGTGTGTGTGTGTGTGTGCGTGCGCACATATCTAATTAATCGAATGGGCAAGCAAGCGTTTTTGGCTGTAAAAATTTTCTTCCCCAGATTTACCCGATGTGATGTCATAAGTTTTTGTTTGGCTCTTGTCCCATATCGCAGTGTTTTGGCTGGTAAGACTTTAATATTACAAACACTAATTACTTTAAACCAGACAATTACTTCATTAAATTATTCTTGTAATAGTGAATTTGTTATATAAGTTGCCCACGTGTATTAAGGTTTGTGAGTTAAATGTGTGAGCACATGTTTTTCAGAAGGATTTGTCCTAATCTTTTGCGCAGCATTAACCCAGTTTGATTTTGCTGAGCTCATGTAAATGAGGTAGGTGTTTTTCCCTCTTTACTTAAATTCAAATTAATCACAAAAAGCAGCAGTCTGTATGTTATGCTTATTTTTATTAAACAATATCTAGAAAGGAACAACACGCAAAGCCTTCGAAATCACTTTGAAATTAACAAAACTTCCTTGCTCTGAACTATTTGGCTATTATTGGCAAAATTTAATTTTCCTTTTGTTGGACGACAGTCAAACCGCACTGCCTTTTCTCCCTGCTGGAGCACAATTAACCCAATCTATTAGTGCATGGAGAGACGAGTGGTGGATCAGGCTTTGAGAATGGATGCGATTTCACAAGCCAGGATCTTAAAATAGTCTTGAGTGGGAACTGTCCCCGGGCACAATGGCTGACATAAAACCAGTGGGAGCCTTAAACATTTTCAAAAACATTGTACGGCTCATGCATCATTGTGGTTGCACTTATTGCTTTCTGTGCAGGATGGGCTCGGGACAGCGGGGAAAAGATATATACATAGTAGACAAGTTTTTAAGAGCTCTAAGCTGCGTAAAATAGTAAAAACCCAAATTTGCAAAAACACCCTATACCAGCAACTTGCAAAATGTAAGTGCAATAACTTACTGTCCAACGTCACACAATATATATAGAATATTAACAAGCTTAGTAAATAATTCTTCAAAATGCCTTACACTTAGCTTGAAGCTTTGGAGAGAGATGCTGAAACAGACATTTATACAACAATGAAAGCATCAAAAAATTAATTCCTGACTCCTACAAAAACACCCTCACGCAAAATAATATTAACTTTTTAAAAGGATACTTTACAACATAGTAATTACATTTCAAAAAGGAATTCTAAACAGCAAAATTTAAAGCACAAACAATCTTACATGTGACGCACACGAAAAAGCATTATATTATTCTAAAAATCGAATATGCCTGCTTCAGTAGTATAATAAGTGACAAAAACATGGCAGGGTTGGATGTGGAAGCGCTTCGCTCTGTTGATCTGCAGGCTTTAGGATGTGTGTTTTATCAGAATTTATTTTTCCTCCCCTTGATGTTGAGTCCTAAATCAGGATGTAGCCTTAAATAGAGAACTCTGCAGTGTGGTTCTTAAGCTTAATCCCAATAGATAATCGAAGGTAGGCCAACACGTGAGGGGCTGTCACAGAATCCCTATCCACAGATGTCCAGGTGATAATTCAGAAAACTTCCCAGAAGTATGGCTGTACATAGACTCAGTGCAGCTGGTTTATTTAGCTAAGAGATTGAAGCCTGGTGCAGTGGAGGATTCCGAAAGAAGAGCCATGACAGCTGAGAGGGGAGCATGTGCACGCACTGTTTGTTTTGCATTTGCCCTGCACACAACTGTGTGGACTGTCCTTTCTCAGAACACTGGAACATTATGGTTGCCTTGCTGTTTAATTTCCTATATATCAAGTGCAGCTTGCTGTTCTGCCGTGCCATGAAACACTAAGCATTCCGTAATTGACTGTGGGCTGTCAGCACATCCATACATTTTGTAGCTTTATTGATTTAAAGTGGTGGAGAAAACTGACAATGTAAAAACAAAACATTGGTCTGCGTTTCATAACAAAATGACCCAAAACCACCCACATTAGTGTTTTTTTTTTTTTGCCACTTTATGATGTTGCTACAAAAAGCGTACATCTTTCTTAATTAGGTTTGTCATGCAGCTGAATTACTGAGGAAATGTCAGGTCTTTGTAAAGTGAACGCCTGTAAAAGTGAGCTGAAGTGGTCAGATTTATTTTTCTGTATAGCACCGTGTTAAGTTTTCAGCAAAGTACGAACTCCAAAAGATTTTTTTTTCCCGGAATCGCTGTACATATCTTAATGGACACTTTCTGTTGTAATGAAAGGCCGAATTGAGCTTGGAGAGGTATAGCTATATATCCGTTATAAATGATCTCTGTTTCTGTTGTAACAATAACCGTGAAGAAAAGGTCTTCTAAAATGGTTCTGCATAAAATTTGCAAAGTTTGGCATATAATTTTAAACTTAACAATAAAAATGATGTGGCAAGTGGATCTTTATTGAAGTGCCATAAGAACCAGTTTAAGTTCCCTTATGAGTTCTGTTAGTTCATAAAAGAAGTGAAAGGTACCCAAAAAGCTTCTTCAGCGCAGAGGCCTTTGTAAAATTCCTTGACCATTTTTTTTGTCCAAAACTGGTTCCTTAGTGGCACTGCATTAATGAAACACTTCTAGAAATTATTTTTTTTCATGAGTTCAGTCATTTTGAAGTTTAAATCAGTACCAAATTCAATACTGAATAACAGCCAGTACTTCCTTTTCATTTGAGATTAATAAGCTGAGTTTTAAATGATGCCTCATGGAATGAAACCTAATTTATTTCTATTGATCAATTGGAATCGGCGAGTCTTTATGTCAGTTATAACAGCCTTGTCTTTAACTGTTGAGCATCTTTGAAGCAAATACTGACAAAATTGATTTTGTTACTACAGTCCTAAAGTAAAATATTTGGACATTCCACTTGGTACCAAGCCACAGAATGAGAGAGACATAGAGAGAGCTGGTGTTCAATAAAGGGATGTGCGAAACCCAGTGTGAAATCCCGGACATTTTCCTCATAGGATAACTGCTGCCAAAAACTTAATGAAGCAGAGATCAAACTTCACTACGCATATCATATTTAAATAGAACTAGCATAGTGCTGAACATGTCACATATTTAGATAAGCCAGAGTCTGCACAACATCTTGTCGAGTCTATTTGGCAAATGGAACCCAATAAATCCAGGAATTGAAATATGGGACCAACCAAAAGTCTATCTGAATGATGCATTATCTTTGGGAAGCATCAAGCGTGTGAAGTATTATTATTAGTTTTATAAATGTGAGCGTTTTCAGGATCTGTAAATAATGAAAAATATAATACCTACAAAAGACATTTTGACAGAATTCATTAATCTTTCTATTCAGCTATCATCTTTCACACAGAACCCTCTTTATTCTCGGGCCACATGCTACCAGCTAAAGTGGGACACCAGACCAGTTTAAATCCCCTGTTTAAATTCAGTTATTTATTGTGTACCTTTTATAGCATCTGTGCACAGTGTTAATGACCTTTCACCTACTATTTTTTTTACTATTTTTATGCTGATGACTCCAACTGAGTGATCAGGCATGTATTTAAAAGTTCAGCAATGGTCCTCTCCAGGAGAGATGGCTAAATGGACTTGAGATGTGGAAATATGAAATATATTTCAACAAATCCGTCAACTTGCGAACATGTGGCCTTGATCTGCTTTTCAAAACCATCTCACCTGGGAGCTCATGAAGAGTAAAATGTCTGTCTCTCTGTTTCTCTCTCTTTCTCAACTTTGCACAGAAGTGGCGTACAGTCACTGTGTTAATAGAGCAGCGTTTATCTTGTTTCAATTTAATGGTGGAGACAAGACAATTGAGCCAGGACTCGGGAATGAGAGTTACCTGAGAGCAGGCCGTAGTAGCGCATTGCTTCCAATTGTTTTGCCTCCAGCTTGTTGCTTGTGTTTAATTCCTGGCAGGGCTTCACTATCTGTAATCCAGTACTTCCTCCGAGGCCTTGATGCACCAGGTTGGATGGGTGCTTGTAAAAATGCCAGTGACTTGGGCACTTTATAGCTTGACTAGAAGCCTTTTGGCACTGTTTCAGTCGACTCAGCAGTGGTGCCACTCTCGATTATGGATCACTTAGTTTCATCCAGACAGTGGTATGTTTTACTGACACACTGTGGTGAATCAGGACTTTAATACGTGTCACTCCCCATTCTGCAATTGCAATGTAAAGATGTTTAAGATTAATATTATGTTTTTTATTACTCAAATTTAATGAAGTTAGTTCTGTAGCACCAGGCTGTTTTTTTTTTCCTGTACTCTAATGCTGTCTAGATTGGACCTCTACTGTTTAGCTAAATACCTGACCATCACATGTATTTATGCTTGTTGAACCGCCCAATCCAAAATCATGAGCAGTGATAACTGCTTCCACTCTCCCGAAAAATATTTGCCGTGCCTGGAAATATCTGTTCAATGAGACGAACAAGCAAAGTGTGAGGTCAGATATTGATGTTGGACAATGAAGCCCTAATGTATGTTCCAATTCATCCCAATCGTGTACAGCAGAGTTGAGGTAAAGGCTCTTTGCCGGCCATCAGTGTTCCTTCATGCCAAATTTGTTTAACAGTTATATTGACGTAGCCATGTTTGCTGTCGGCAAGATTTTTTTTTTCTCGTACTGCTGGGATGAAGGGGTGAAGCATTCAATGTCTGGCCAAAAAAAAAGAAAATGAAGGAATACAATTTATTATTTAGTTGGATCGGCTTTAGCTCTAATGATGCTCTGCATTCTGCCTTAGAAACAACACAACGTTTAAGTCTGGGTTGCTTTTATTTTTGGACGGGATCTTGTATCGATGGCAGATGAGTGAAAGCACCTGGTAAAATTTTCCCCAACAAGTCTCAAAAAATGTGAAAAGTCAGGGCTCTGTGATGAAACAATTCATTTGTGGAAGTTATTCCTCATGATCCCTGAACCTCTTTTTCTTAATTTGCGCCTGATGAATCTTGGATTGTCATCCTTGGGTAGGATTGTGCGATTAGAAAAAAAACTGATCTATTTATTGGATAAACCTGCTCATTTCTCAGTGAACACACTAAGCCTTGACCTGATCAATTGAAGCAACCCTGCATCATGACACTCAAAAGTCCAAATGACAGTTGTTTTTTTTTTTTTTTTTTTTTTTTTTTCCTAGAGATAATTGGCTAAATTGTTGTTCATTTGATTGGATTGAGGGTTATGTAATTTAATGTGTCAGAACACATTAGTGTAGTTGCAACGGGGTCATTTCTGGACGAGCAGATGTTCTTTATCTTCTGATTATGACCTAAAGCAGTCTTTTCTGATTTTGCCCATGTGTAAAAATTTCTTTTTGGAGGTTCACAGGGTTTAATGGTCACATTTCATGTCCTCCATTCGCTCCACTTCCTCATGTCATTGTCATTGTCACACGATGGCAGGTTGCTTGTTGATTTCCCCCAGACTCACGGTGGCTTAATACAGCTGTGTTTTTATCTCTTTGCTGTTGAAAACAGAACTAAGCGATAATGTGCCGTTGTTAACGGCGTGATCATGTAGCCCAGGAGATGGCTGCACTGTGTTCTTTGGCTTTCATGCGCAGAGTGGCAATGCTGGAGGACTTTCGGTCAGGGTCCATGTTTAGCTCATATCCATTGATGCCAGTGCTCATTCCCGGACTCCCAAACAGGCTGCCCATGTGGCTTTGTCCCATATGTCCTCCAGGACTAGGAACTCCCAGGAAGTCAGACACTCCGCTCGCTGCATGTGGGTGAGGTGTCATACAGGAAGGGACAGAGTCACATGGGACAACGCAGCCCGGTACAGGGGATGCTGCACTGGTGCCCCCTATCCATGAGGGATTCTGAATCTGTGATGTAATAAAAAAAAAAAAAAGACATTTTTGTAATTATCAGTTCTATAATCTACAAATAACCATCTGCATCACTTTAACATGTATGTTCCTATAGGAAGGGTTGATGTGGACTTATAACTTCTTTCATTCATTATCTCCCGCTTATCCTCTATCAGGGTCGCGGTGGGGTTCCCCATGCCCATCCAGGGGAGAACGTCTCGGGCGCTGGGCAGATACACCCAGGACAGGGCGCCAATCCATCGCTGGGCACACACTCACTCACACAGACACACTCTATAGGGGGCAATTTGGAGAATTCAATTGACTTGATCCATGTTTTTGGACTGTGGGAGGAAACCAGAGAACCCGGAGGAATCTCACGCGGACATGGGGAGAACATGGAAACTCCACCCAGATGGGGATTCGAACCGGGAATCCCTAGCGCTGAGAGGCGAACGTGCTAAACCACTAAGCCACCGTGCCGCCGGACTTAAAACTAACCGTGAAAATCCAAACAGCAACAGACACCTTCAAACCACCGTCAAAACCGTATCCTGATTTGTTAAATAGAATTTGTCACTGTTATTTACACTCACAAAAATCAGGCCACGTCATTGACATTAAGTGAACCTTAATTTAACCAATAATTAGAGAATTCAGTGTTTTGTTGTTGTGGAGCCCTTATAAAGCTTCAACGTATTTTGCAGATACATAGAGATATTAAAAAGTAGGTTATTAATCAGAAACGCGTTCCATTTTTGTTTGTACTTTGTAACTAATGCACGCAAGTTGATGTCACTGTACTTGTTCAGTAGAATTTCCAGATGTATTGCTGCAAAAAAGTTCGATATGTTACGCTGGTCCTTCTGCTTACATCTTTAGTTAATCAGGTTCCAACCCAAAAAAATCAAAAATGGAGACTTTTGCTGTTAATTCGCTTCTTTTACCAAAGGCAGGAGCAGAATGTGTTTAAGGAAGAGCAGTGAGCAAGATGAAAGTCATCCTAAGGAGATGCCCCAGATGTGCATTCCACAGCTGCAGCCCCGCTCTCTAAAGAGCCTCCTCTGCCCTCCTGCCCCCTGCAGATTCATAATAAATCCGGAGGAATCTCTTGCACTCCTGTGAGGGCGTGTCTTGATTGGCTGTGGTTGCCTTAAGCCTGACCTGACTCTAGGGACAAGGGGAGCCTCCGGCAGTGGGGAATGTGGGTTTTGAGGTCTCAGGTATTGAATTTGCAGTGTGTTGAGATTTAATCTCTTACATAGATTTCATAATATACAGATTAATCGTTTAAGTTTACCTGAGCGTAGTTCTCCGGTCGACTGAGGAGAGGAAGCTCATACGCTGTTGAAAAGTGTGTTCGGACCTGCTGCATCTGCCCAAAACGTTCTCTCTTCCTCCATTTAGCCCTGCGGTTTTGGAACCATACCTGTAAATAATAATAAAAAAAAATACAGTAGAGCGGAGAGATCAGAGGGGCTGGATCATTCGTCAGGATTTTATGCTCCATTTGTCTGTGACATCACAGTCTGTAAATTTAAAAGGCTTCCCGTCTGTTTCGAAATACACTTTTAGAAAACATGATGTCTGTCGCAAGATTCCGGATTGTTTTTACTTTTGCTTCGTGGAAGGAAGGTTCAGAGAAACCTGTGTGGTGTTTGATGTTAGGAGAGCTGACAGATTGTGATGACCTCCTCTGCGTTTTTGTTCCCTATTGGAATCATCAGTAACAGCAGGAGAGAGGAAGGGGAGTGCAGGAACCCACTTAGGCCAGAGGTCTCTGAGAACTTTGTCACTCCTTTATCTCCACCCTGCCCCTGATCTTGATGGAGCAGAAGAATGCTGGAAACTTTTTTAAATGAAAGCGATACTCTCGCAAGTTGCGTTTCTTGAAAACAACTGTATCAAACGACCTGAGCATTTCTATAAATATCGTGGATTTCTTTTATAACTAAAATTTTACAGTATCTTGTGTTTAGAAATTGTGTGGACATCTGACCAATATCATGAATTTGATTTGATTTAAAACAACCGGCTTTATCAATATGTGGTTGCTTTGCGTTAATAACAGCCCTGCCTCTTCGCTGCGTATTTAACAAAAAGAGCATTTGGCTCGTTCTCAGCATTCCAATTCATCCTCACTGTGTTTATCAGGGTGACAATTAGGACCACTGGAGTTCTTACAGATTCTGCTCCTTTAATATTAAGCACCGACCTTCCCCAAACTGTTTTGTCAGCCTGTAATTACAAGCCTCTAATGTTCTGTCCTGAGGTACCAAATCATAAAAACCAGGAGGGATGACAAGTTTTTCCCCCTTAAATTTGAACATGGACCTGGAAAAAAAAAAAAAAAAAAAACGCTTTGGCTGATAATTGAAACTTCTCTGAGGTCCATTGGCATGCAATTTTCCTGAGCCTTCACGCTCCACACATGCATGCACTCACCCACAATTAAAACGCAAGCGTAGAAATGAAGGCATTCAGCTAATTCCATGGCAAAGCAGGCAATCAAAGAGCAAGCAGCGAGGATAGGCCTTAATACAGACAATGTGCAGGGAAAGTCTTCACATCAGTGCTTAAAACAAAATGCTAACAGATCCTGCGAGTCACATGCCCCCCCACCCTGCTTTGTGCTTAAAGCAGGATAGGAAAACGGTCCCGTGACAAAAGTCTACCGTAATTACTTTTGACAACGGGCCCTAAACCCGTTGTTTATGAGAACATTATTATGTTTAAACTACCATCAAAGAAGTGATCTAAATAGATCCAACGTCTCGGATGGGTTTAGGCCCAGTATTTTCCACTTCAGCCAAAGAGAGACGTGATCTTCGTTATCTCCCCTTCGTGAAACCCGAGACCTTTTTGGTTCTGATTGCACGTTACATTGTCGATAACATCATCGTCCCTTAATCATACGTTGAGGGCTCTTTGTGGGCGGCGGCCTTCTTGTTAGGTTGCCATTTTAAAAACGGCATGTGTGTTACACAGAAAGGGACAGTTGTGTAGTCAACGTGTGTTTCTCAGAATGCTGCCTTCTCTTTGTTTTAATTGTCGTCTTGGACGTTGCTGCTCCTGCCTCATGCAAATTTGTCCAGAGAAGTTGAGAAACTGAAAAGTGAGATGGGAGCTTTTCGAACTCGAACCCGAGCTTGTTTTCATTTTATGTTTAATTTCCTGACGCCTAAGCCCCCGGCTTTCCGACACTGTGCCTCTAACCCTGGAAAGGCTAGGGGACTAGTACGGCAGATGACTTTCCCCAGCTCCTTCACTTCTTCCCTGCTCGAACATATGAGCCAATGTTGAGGCGTGTAGAGTTTCTGCTCTTAACCAAAAGCCCGCCTTTAAAGCTCAGATCCGGGGACAATCGAAG
Organism: Corydoras maculifer; assembly: GCA_019802435.1. Taxonomy (NCBI): domain Eukaryota; kingdom Metazoa; phylum Chordata; class Actinopteri; order Siluriformes; family Callichthyidae; genus Corydoras; species Corydoras maculifer. Next base: position 660,517 of record JAFMOD010000434.1, read on the forward strand.
GCCAGAGCTCTCTGTTTTCGATTCTCTTCTCTTTCTGAACACAGGCTACAAAATCAACTGTGAACTGCAGAGAGGACGAAGGCTAATCGAGCGTCTGAAATGTATTTCTGTGTTGGGCATATGGTAATGACCCAGTAATTGGTAAAGACGTTGACAGCTAAAGCTGCTTGGATGCTTATTATGGAGCTTTATTTATGTTCTAGTGCTGGGGAGAGGGAACAGAAACACTGAAGAGAACCCAGCAGAAAAGGGGAAAAGATCAGCTTTGAAGTCAGGAGCAGCTTGGAGGATTGATTGTCGGTCTCTGCTGTCACTCACTTGCACCTTTTGAGTTTTTACTTTTTTTTTTTTTTTTTTGGTATTAGTAGGACTTTTTGGAAAGCAATGACTGACTGAAAAGACCCCACCCCCCTCAACTAACATAATTTTTTTTTTTTTAGGAAAGAAAAAACTTTTTCGTTTCCTAATTACAAATTATTAATTTTTTTAGTTTACAGTATAGAACAGTAATGATCAGCACTCCCGTTTGATTTTTTTTATTTTTATTTTATGTTTTTTATCTGTAGTTATTTTGTTTCTAAGTGGTAGGTTGGCATGTTACAAAAAGTTTAACCTTTGACCTTGGTACATCAGACATTAAGCCTCATGCTCATGGTTTGCTAAACCAGCTATACTTCAAAGTTTAAATAAATGGGACAAATGCAGCGGTTTCTGTCATTTAATTTAGTTTTGTTTAAAGACGTTTAATTTAATTTAATCCATGGAAACGATGTTGAAGCAGAGTGTGTTCATAAAACCTTCCTAATAACGGCTAGAATTTATTTAATAATAAATGTAATCTGTTTTTTTTTTTTTTTTTAATTATTTTATCAAAATTACAAATCTAAAAGACACGACAGCCACTTATCGACTATTTGCCTGACAAATAACCCACGTTGAGCAACATTCCCATTTAAATGTAAATGTAACAGTCATCCTTTTAATATTATAAATTTGTTGTATCATCTAATTATTATACTGCATGTAGGTACAATGCTTAGTTGTATGCCAGCTCAGTAGGAAGTAAAAAAAAAAGTTGAAATCCCTTCAGTTTAGATTTTTAAGCAAACCTCGCCTTATGAAAAGCCTCAAGCGAGCTTCTTTTACCTTCCCCTGGGAGCTGGGAGGGAGACATTCTTTCCCGAGCAGGACATTAATGAAAAACAAACAGTGTAAATCCCGGGGTTCTTAGTAAAGAGTTCATGTGTGGCTGGAGATCGGGGTCTCCCTGATCGTCAGTCGGTGTCGGAATTCAGTAGTGGTCATGGAAGGATTATATGCAAATTTGAGGGAGGAGGTTGGAAGGTCACAGGTTCTGGTTTTCCAGACCCAGGTATGCTGGCGTGCAGGTTTAAACTGATCCATAGTGGTTGCAGGTTTTTTGAATGACATAAAGAGTATCATTGTTTTTTTTTTTTTTGGACATACCTGTACTCTGGCTTCTGTAAGGTCAGTCCTCAGTGCCAGCTGCTCTCGAGCATATACGTCGGGGTAGTGCGTCTTTTGGAAGACCTTCTCCAGCTCTTCCAGTTGATAACTTGTGAAAGTTGTGCGGTTGCGCCTCTTTTTGCCCTTGTTGCTCTCGCCCTCGCCTTTGTCCAGAGGCGAGCCTAGTTCAGAATTCGGTCTCTCTTGAGGACCCTTGGCTCCTGGATCCTTCACACTCAGGTAGCTACCGTCCATCCCTGCTGGCTCAGTGCTCTGTTGCAACTCCGAATCGGTCAGCCCCGTGCTATCTTTACCTGCAGTTATAAAGATGGAAGAGAGGTTTGTGGGGAAAAAACTTCGATTCTGTAGGTCACTTGTAAAAAGAAATGGCTGGTGTGAAGCATAAAAGACATTTATGTTGGTCTGTGTATCACTTCCTGTTCGGTCACAGCCTGGCATCACACAGAGTCTTATAAAGAGTTATATTAATGTTGTTTCATGATGTAGAATATAAGAATTAGTATAAATGTGTTCTCTTAGTATTGGTTCTAAATCCTAAGCGATATTAAAAACAGTCTTTCATTAAGTTTATGTGGCATTAAAACCTCAGACCTGGCTGTCAAGTTTGAAAGTATTTGTACTTGCTTTATTGGAATCAGCGCCACCATCGGATTCTAGAATCTAATGGCGGCCGTTTTGGTAGAAAACTGTGTACACCTGTTTTTTATGGTGCAATCGAGCTAATGCCCAGGAAACGAAGGCCTGTGGTTAGATTTTGGTACCAAACTAGAGAGCAACCAACACTAATTGAGAGGTTGGTGTTTTCAATTATGCGATTGAATATGTAGAGACTGATAAAATGATTAATATATGCCATTGACACTTTTAAAGGTATGAAAAGCACCATTTTTGGAGCCCTGATTGATTATAGTATGCATTTAAAATGGGATGCGTAATATTTTTCTTAAACTTGTTGCCCATTTGGGTGCCTGGAGTAAGTGTGTGTCAGGCCTGTGGCTTTGTGTAATATCTAAACATGTCTGACTAGCTCCACTTACGGCTGCCAGTCTCAGCTCATAAATCAAGTGCTCATATGAACCAGAGACCCAGAAACAGATGTAATTGCAGCCCGATAGAAAATTGCAGGTTCCCTCCTCCATGCATGGGCACTTCTTGGAGGCCGGTTACATACGCTGTAGTACTGTGAGACGACACATTGCTGGTAACAAGGCCTAACTGACCTAATGGTAATTTTCTGCCTAAAGCCACTGGATATTGCCACAATTCATCTGTGAAACCCTAGTTAGGCTGCTCATGCAGGACATAGCTTACGTAATATTCCCTGTGAATTATGTTGCTGCTTTTGGTAGACTTTACATACAAAAGGGTGTAAATTGGAGGCAGAAGTGGAACATCTTTCTCCTTTTGATGCTAGGGATTCTAAGTAAGATATGTAAGCCGTGAGATGACTAATAAATAATAATGCATGCTGACCTTGGGTCCCTCGAGAAAGATCATCGATGATTTACCCCCTGACAGGAAAATTGGCAAGCAATCCTTCTTCCTGCATTGTTCAGTTTATTTCATATGTTGGGAATTGCATACAGGAGGGAGGCAAATGCACTGTAGCCTCTGAACTGATAGCCAGTGGAACCAGGCCTTAGGGGCATAATGGCTCCCATATTGCCCCATGGCCAAGACTGACACATCCTGTTAGACCAGAGGGAGCAAGCGCATTTATTCAACATAAATATTTTTGGCTTGTTTTCAGATGCCTTGCGTCTCTTGCCTCCACATGGGCAGACTGTCGGACTGTTGGAGAGCTGCGGCTGGCGATCAAAGGCTCTTGCTGATACCTCATGTCATTGATGGCTCTTGGCTGATGCGGAGTATTGTGACAATCCCTAGCTTGTTTTTCTTCGTGATTAAACCTGGCTGCTAGGCCTCTCTTTCGCTCAAGGTGAACAGCGGTTGGCTGCCCCTGGAGCTCCACCATATGGGTAAGTAACCTGACCTCCCTCTTAGGCATGAAAACTCATTCCAAATTGTTTTTGTCAGAACGGGACAAGTTTGAAAGGTTGAACGTCGTACTCAAAGGGGCAGTGCTTAAACACAGGGTGATGTTTTACCTAAACCTAGAACCCAAGACATTACATTATGTCGGGGTGAAAGGGACAAAGAGGGCCCTAATGACAATTTACCTAAGGTTCTGTTTTTTTGGTCGAGGTGATACTCTTTGGTGATTTCCGTCCCCCGCCAGAGTCTTTTGCATTACAATCCAATACATTTTTACTTGAAAAACAAATTGCTAATAAACCCTCTAATCTTTTATTTTCTTTGCCACTAACACCATATGTCTAAAGACAGTCATGGAACAGTTTAAACTTCCACTCTCCTCTACCCATCACCTCCAATTATAGCACACAGAACCGGTTGAGGAAGCCTGGAGACGATTGTTTTCATCTACTTTGATCGATCCCTTGATGGGATATTAAACACCGCAGCAATGTCCTTTTGAACTTTTAATCATGTTGCTGAGACCTTCAGCAAGTTCATCAGCAGGTTAACCATGGCAATACGGTTCAATACAGAACACAATAGTACTTTCATAGCCTATGCGTTTAGTCTTAAGCATTATGTGACCAAAGGTTCTATAGATACCTCAATGTTGCACTTTAATGAGCTTGTTTTTACCTGGAGAATTCATTCAGAATTTTTCAGCTTACATGTAGTATTATAAAGATTTTGAATGTTTTGCACAAAAACAATATGGATTTGTAGACCTCGCTTTGTGCACAGAAGCAGAACGTGCTCGAATAAAAATGGGCGTAAGGCAAATTATTACCAAAATATTTGTAGCATATTATGGAAAATGTACTCTTTACTGTTATTAATAATAAGCTAATAGAGACATGTCCACATACATTTGGCCATTCAGTGTAAATTTCATATTTTTCTATGTTTTTAATGAACAGCAGTGTTAAATTAAGAGACCTCCTATATTACTGTCATGACAAAAGTTACAAGCCTACAAAACAATTTATTTTTTATTTTTTATTTTTTTGCCGCATTTTTTTTAGAATCGATCACAATGACATAAATACTTGCAGCAGAAATGTAACATATCGTCTCTCGGTTATTATTCTGATCTTTTGTCTTGGAGCTGGATTTGAGCTATGTTGATTAAACAGACAAGCTGTTGGCGAGCGATTGTATTTAATTTTATTTTTACTTCTACGGGCTTTTAGTGATGCAGTCGTGACTCAGAAATTGCCGAAGTCAGATGAGTTTGTCAGTAAATACAGAGAGGGTGAGGTTCAACTGGGGACTAATTGGCTATTTAACCCGAGTGTATTCACACCTGCCTGCAAAGCAAGAATGGAGCTTGTAAATCCTTTTTACAGAATCTACATTTACTTTTGCCTTTATAGTGTGAGCTCCGCGAATCGCTTGCTACTCGATACATCTAATAAACCAGTGGAAAAGGGCACTTTTTATACATTATATAAAATATGCATGAATGATTCGGACCCTAATTCCAGACCTATAGGCCCTTAAAAGGTGCCTCTCCTACGACAGAAGACGCCAGAGGCTCCTGGCCCGTAAGATGTCAGGACTCGACCCTTGAGTTAGTAAGGGTCATGTCTTTACAAGGGGCAGCTATTTATTTCCAGTTGAAAATGGGGGAATACATCAAAGTGTAATTTAACTGGCTGTAAAGCGGCAGGGCATCCACTATGCTTTTTATGGAATCTGATGGGTAGGGTCAGCACCAGGCAAATAAACGAAACACCATAAATTAGGCACCCCTGGGTTTCTGTGAAGGGTTAATGGCTAGATATTACAAAGGCCTAAAAAGTTAAAATATTAAAGCACATAAATGAGAAAGATTTATTAAATATTGGGGAGGCCGGTGCTTTTATACTGTGTGTTTTGACTGGGAGACGAGGGTCACGTTACTACTTTGTAAACTACCTGTCTCTGCCTTTATGTCTGTCTCTAATTGCGTTTGTTTTCTGTGAGCATGACAAATTAGAAAAAACTGAGACCATGAAGCCTATAGCCAGAAATCTGAACCTTTAACTCAACTTCCAATTTAAGCTCCGTCAGATAGACACGCTGTCTCGAAAGTGACTGATTAGCTGAAGTAGAAATTCTGACCCGGGCTTGGGCACATGGACATGATGAATGGGATTTTTATTGGTAATTGTGAGCATAACACCTCAAAATATTAGTAGGAGCTCCTCATTAGTACGCGTTCACCTTCATGCAACCTGCGTCATTAGCCGAAGCATAAGCGCCCAACATAACTAAAAACATTCCTGATAAATCGAGTGCTTTTTTTTTTTTTTTTTTTTTTTCTTTATCCGTGGTGTTTTTCTGATAACAGCGACTCATTTGACAAACTACTTTGAGCGAGAGGTTAACTATTCTATAGAATGACATTAAGACGTTTTATATCTTTATACTTTATGCACGGAAAAACATAAGGCTTTTTGTCCCCACCAGGCCACATTAGAGAGTTAACATGCAACTCTAAAACTGAATGTATAGAGCAGATGCCTTAAAGTCGATTATTTATTAAGAGAAATGTAAAAAAAACTTTATAAGAAAAAAAGTTGTATTTACTTTTATTTTTTAATTTTTTATTTTTTTTGGTAGCTTGATTTCTTTTAGGCAAAATAATTATAACAGAACCTGAAATAATTAATATTCAATTATGTAAATGGAGAAGTTTTAATTTATCATTTCTAAATATTTAGAGTTTTTTATTTAATATAATTTATTATTTGCTCTTATTTACTATAACCAAAAAATAACAAAAAAATCACCTCAACACAAACATGTGTGCAGCTATAGGATTACAGTTAATATTGATAGCTAAAATTAACATTATTATTGTATATCTTAATGAAAGTATAATCACTAATAAATGTAAATAAAATGAGGTACTGTTTCCTAAAATGTACGGTGAATGACTGAAGCCTCCTTTTGTCTTTTTCTCTGAGCCATTTGTACGCAGCGATGCAAAAATGGATTTGAATGAAATCTGAATTGTCGGTTCTGCTCATACCCTAAAGTCTGTAGGGTGAGGTTCTGGTAAGACCTGCTTGGGGTTTCATTAAGCTCAGCTTCCACTGGGTGCTTTGGCTTTGAAGCCTCTGCCGTCCCGCTGTGCTCAAGAATACCGAATGAGACTAATGTAAATTGTAAAAGCTGAGGACTGATCTAAGCAGTAAAGTGATCCCGGGTCCGTGTCACCACGTCTTAGACTAACAACCCACAGATATGTTGCCATTTATTCCAACTCCACGGCTCTGGGACTGGTTCCCATTATGTTCTACTCCTGTTGCTTTACAGAAGCTTGAGGTGTTTACTCTAAACTGTGACATGCTCAATAATTAGGCTTGACTTAATGCCATTGTGATTGTAGTTTTATTTAGACATCAGACACATTTTCTTAATTCACTTGTGTTTGTAAATTGTCAAACTATAAAGCTGTAGTCTTTATTATTAATGTTTATTAATATATTTTTAAGATGCATCCCTGGTGATGTGCTTTAAGATCATTTGTACAGCTGTAAGTCAACTCTTCATGGTTTTTCAATGAAGGGATTGATTTTTAATACGCAGATTGTGCTCAATGTGTCATAAATAATCTCCATCTTTATGTGAACATACTGCTTATGTGTCTAAAAAAGGTGACAACATAAGAGAATCTGCCTCTGGTGGCCTTCAAGTGATTCTTTTTTTAACACATGGATTTACAAGATGAACATTAATGGTGGGAAATAATTCTTCAGCAATTGTGACACCAGAAAGAGGCAGTCATTAAAAACCTTCTTTGGCATCACTTTAAAGGACGGTTCCTAAAAGTCTACTGACTTACAGTTACCACAGGACGTATTAAATTTCACTCTGTGTTGTTCCATTAAGTAACTTTAGTAATTCTAAATTAGAAGAAGGTAAAAGCCTCAAACCTCTTCTTTAAATTGGACATGGCAGATGATTTGTGACCGACACCGTAATGGAATGCATGGCATCGAAAAGGTTTGCACTGTATATGTAGAACTTCAGTCTTGAGACACACGTCAAATTTAAATGCTAGACTGGTTAATAAACTTAATAGATTTGCTTTCCTGGCTTCGGTTGTCTGGATATAAATTTCTCTCACTCTCACTCATGGAAATTCAAACCATTGCACGTAGACTTGATTGACTTTCAGTACTCAAATACAAGACAGAATTTATTTCTCCCTAAGTTCATAGTGATTGAACTCGGCTCTCAGAAAGCCGATCCTGGACTGTAAATACCTTGTATTTACAGTAAAGTGTCTTGCATCTGGTTGTGATACCCATCTAGGTCAGTATGCCAAGAGGCAGGAGCAGGCTTCATGGAGTTACACACAGTGCTGGTTCTCTTTGTCTTAACAAACCCAAATTTACTTTATTATTATTATTATTATTATTATGAAACTCCCAAAAAAAAACTTGATACAGTATGCTCATGCCATCTGATGAAATGCTGTAATAGCTGTAGAGAGGCACTTATTTAAAATATATATATATAATTAATTATCTTGCATTTTACATTGTACTGTATTTTTGGTACTAGTGAAACCTTTTCTGTAAACTTTCTCACAGCCAGTGAAATGTAAAACACTTTTCATGACTGCACCCCTAGGCTTTAATTCGGTAGTGTGCACTGAATGACCTGTAAATATAAAGCCTACATAATTATAGTGGATACATGTTCTGTAGGTTTACTGATTCCAGCTTGCTTAATAGGCTTTACAAACTTGTGACGTATAAGCCGCATCCGTTTAAAGTTGAAAGTGCGAATGAGTAATGATACTAATAAGCTCATTTCCATCTGACATGCGTTAATGATGGTTTTCCATTCGGCGGATGAAACGCGTAACAGCGCTGTGGTCACGTTTGTGTAATTACAGCATGTAAAGTAACATCACTGCAGTTTCTTATTTACTATCTGCTTTATTTATATCCACGAAAATAAAAGATCGAAGTGCTGATATGTATTTTTAAGTGATTTTTGGTATAATTACATATAAACTAAGCGACTTTCGAGCTATGACACGGTGTCAGAGATTCTAAATTATTTTTTTGCGTATATTTAAATTTTTTTTTAAAGCTTGTTTAGTTTTCGTAAGAATCTTTATATTAACACGTTAATGCAGCTGTAATATAAAAAAACAGAATTTATTAATTTAAGAAAAAAAATAGACTAAATAAGAATTGTTTTATTTAATTGGAAATCTAAACGTTTTTTAAGTGACTTAACTGATTTATGTTATTTGATTAGGTTTTAAAAAATTTTTTTTATTGTATTTTGTTTTAGACATAACATATAATACCTTAATCAAAAGTTTGAACACAGCTATTTAAATTATTTGGTGTTGATGTAAGTGGCGGCAAGTTAACACATCCTATTAAAATAAGGGATGTTCTGCTTTTTTCAGGAAATAAATATACCTAAAAGCGTGGATATGACCTTTAACATTAACATTACTTAAAATTATTTCATTATTCATTATTTTAAATCCAGGGAAACACCCTGTGAAATTCAAGGTACAAAACTCTGTTCTGTTTATCGGATGTATTCACTTATTTTGAATTTGAAAAACAGTAAATAACACACTTTGTTCTTTGGACCCAGCCTTTTGAATAAGGCTGATTGTTTTAGTATTTATTGGAATAAACTGTAAATTGGTGCAACTGGTTTGCGCTTGACACAGGTTGTCTTTAGAGTTTGCATTAGTTAAAGCGAGGGTTATTTAATTTGAACAACATCTGTGCAACAGATCGTCAATAAATCTCACGTATGCCATCAGTTAGGCCTAAGTCATGCATCAACAATAATTCTATCACTGATAAAGGACGGATTGCTTTATCGACTTCAACGTCTTCGGCACAACAATAATAATGATAATAAGAAAAATGATTATAATAAGAATAATACGTAATGATGATGGTTGTAATTAATTTTATAACGCACCTCTGCGTTGTGTGTTATTAATAAGTTTTATTATACTGTATGTGCAGATGCGCATAAATGATCGCTGTCAGTCCTGTAGCGCGATTTACACTCCCCTGTTTCAAAAATGACATCTGTTGTGCAACTGCATCTACGTTTACTGGATTTAGTTTTTTTTTTTTCTTAAAGTGATTTATAGTCGGGCATTTCCTTAAAATAAGACGTTTCCCCGCCGTCATTTTAATGTAGTGTCTGTAAATCCTAAATTAAAGGCAGGTAAGATAAATGACATCGTTTCAGACGTCTGCATTTTTTCTTGAAGTTATATTCAGCCTTAACTTTGTCCTTGAGACCGTAAAGGTTATAGAAACAGACTGTGGAATCGGATCGTCCCGATGTTATGGCCTTGCTTCTGTGACTTGCTTCTTCGAATATCAGTTGTTAATCTCACTGTGTCTTTGTATTACACTGACTGTCTGAGCATCTGATCGGATTTAAAATATGTACTTAATTTCTCAAACTCTGACCTCTTTTATATAGTTATATCATTTTAAGCAGAATTTAAGGGATCACGTGTTGACGTTGCAATTTCTTATGTGGAATACAAAATGAACTCCATCCTGTTACATTAACAGTAATGATTTTACTTGGATTTTGTTCTCTCGCCGGTTTTCAAGTTGTTTGCACATGTGGCGTCTGCTTTTTGGAATTTGTGTGAAATTTATAGGAGCGCCTATAGCAGGATATATAGCAGGATCTTTCTGGTCTCAAGATGTAGTTGTTTTGAGTCGGTCGCTGCAGCAACACCTCAGCTGAAGCTGCTCAATTGTTCAGGCTAAATCTCGTTTTTTTATTATATGTGAATGTCCAGAAGACGTCCTAAAAGCATGAACTGAGTGAAGTGTAGAATAGTTTTCCCCCTTGATCTTTACTGACAGCTGTTACAGATGCTATTGCTATTTCTGTTATAGCCTCGAGACAGAGCTCCTCGATATTTTACTAATAGTTTGTAAGCAGAGACCCGAGGGACCCTTTATCTGAATCTAACTGGAGCTAAATATGCTGTTAAATATCAGTGTCGACAGTTTCTCTTCCCTCGTCTTTCATTTAACGACTTTAATGGGCAATTATGATGTTGAAAACCTCTAAAAAATGGGCAGCAGAACTCGCTCGACTGAAAACGCGTTAATTCAATTGTCCTATTCAAAACTACGGATTGTAACGCAGCTTATCGCATTAAAATCATTTCGTTCTCTCGGAAATTAAATTGGCGTCGAGATTTAGGCTTTTTAAAAGTGTCAGCGAGACGGTTTTGTAAGTTATTGGTAGTAAGTTGTAAAGTCCAGCGCATTCATTCTGCAAAGATATTTCAGAGAAGCGACAATTACATCTCGCGCAATTAACAATATCGAGACCTAAATAACAGCTGGTGTCACTTTCCATCTTTTCCATCACGCTAATGTCATTTCAATGAAGAAATGCAAGTAGAAAGAGAAGTGCGCCTCTGAGAGAGAGAAAGAGAAGCTTTAAGAATCTGCCTAAAACTCACCATAACAGGAGATGAGTCCTCCGTTGGGTGCGCTTTCCTGGTGCAGTTTGCTGCTTTCGGGGGGCGTCTTACAAGAGGACCTTTGCATGAAGAGGTGGTATTTGTTAAAGGTGTTTTCGCCAGCCGTGCCATCCAATGGCTGACATTCCTGTTGGAACGGGCTCCGAGACTTCTCACCGTACGCCTGACCTTTGTTGGTGAGGAAAGTGGGGCTGTATTTAGTGTCGCTCGCCGTAAACGTCCTAAACGGGTTCGCCTGCTGATCCCTAGCCTGCGTCGCAGACGCGCTATAGTACGAATCCATGGATGTCATGTCGCAGTATGAAACGCACGTCTCGGCGTTCATTCCTAAAAAAAAAACACACACACAGGCGGCGGGAGGAAGAAGACGTCCAAGCGCTTTTTTTTCTTTCTTACTTTGTTTTGCGGGGAGTAAGGAAGCAGACCCTCTCTCCCTTTTTCTCAGTCGAACTTGCGCACACACATACGCACACACGCACGCAAACTCACACACGCAGCTGGCTTTGGTTACTAAATGATTCAGATGTTTTCCAGAAACTGAAAAAGCTTTAAAAAAAAGCCCCCTTAAGGTTTTGCTAGTAGTAACAAAAAATGCGTCTTTCCTCGGAAGATGCAACCCAGATCTCCGAATATTCTCCTCGTGCGCTCTTCGGACATATGGCAGGACATCAGTTCGGTTATTATGTAGATGAATTGAATGGGTGAGGTCAGGCCTTTTGCTTAGAAGAAAAAAACGTTTTGTTGGAAATATCTGGAGGGAGGACTTAACACATGACATTAATGTAATTAGAATATGAATATATAGCTGATTGAAAGCGAAAGGCCGAGCACTAGGAAGCGTAATGGCAGGATGTAGATTTCCCCCCCTCCTAATATCTATAAGTCTCGTATCTATAAGTTCATAGAGGGATTTTTGGGGATTCGAATATTCGGGAGCAAAATGTGTCTCTGCCTGCAGACGATCAGTGTGTTTAGGGCGTAAGAACATCAACTTGTAGAGTGAGCATTTCCCCAGAGAGCGATCCGTCTGGACCGGTGATATTTTTGACGAGGCTTAAAGTTTTACCTTTTTAACAGCGACGGCACCGGAGACGTCAGAACGCACTTGATAAACGGTGTTGCGTCGCGCGTAAAGGCGCGTTACGCGCTGGGTTTCACACGCGGTAATCCAGATCTTCTCGTTCAGATAATACAGTTTTCTATTTTACTTTATTTATAATAATTTGCAAACAAATAATCTGGAAAACATGTTTTAAACATACATCATAGGATGCTTACGTTTTTTTTCTCTTTTCGACTAGAATACATGTAATTATAGATTAGTTTGAGCTACTTATAGGTTATTTCAGATCAGAAACTGAGCCAAGAAGTGTGCAGATGCTTTTAATTAAGCATTAGCCTGAGGATTCATTCCTTTTAATGATAATTTTTTGTTGAAATTATAACGTGATTTTATTTCTGATCGTTTTAGAGTTTAGTTGTATAAAGTGTTTTTATATACCACAATTAAATTATATGAATATTCCTGTGAAAGGCGCTTGATATTCTGAAAACATACTATTCCAAACTCAAAGCCATTCGAAAATCCCAACCCTGTTTTGAGAGTGATGAATAATAATAATAAATAATAAATAATTAGCTCATATGTGAATTAGTAATTTACCTGACTAACTCAAAAAATATTTGTATATTTTATACTTTACTTATGTTCAATTGTGCTTGACCTTTTTAACCAGCATCACTTAAAGAAATAGAAGTTGCCTCTTACATTTTTACGACAGCATCAGACGTCTGTAAATCATATCAAAACGTCATTTAATTAATTAAATCACATTTCTACGTATTTTGTGCTCTTTTTTGTTTATTAGCTTTTGTGTTGTTTAAACGTTATTAAATTTATAGTGTTTGTGTATATAATAAAGTAATAATAAAATTATTGTTTATAAATTGTATTAATAAAAAGATACAATCGCTAAAAAAAACAAAAAACAAAAAACACATAATATACTGCTTTGTAAATTATTATCCTATAATCTTCCTTATTGTCATCAGCTTTTTATGGTAAGATTTTGTAAGAATGAATAATAGCCCACCACAAACGCCAGTCTTTTTGGATTTAGGTAATTGTGTTTTTACGGGCGCAGATAAACTCCAGCTGTAAGTTTTGTGTAGATCTGAAGGGATTTCCGTAACGGAAACAAGAGACATCATACACAGACCTTACCAAAGGCCTATATCTTTAATAATTAATTGCCTTAATGCCGCTTAATTAATTGGTCTGTTTTTTCTAAATTTGTAATAGCCCATTCTGTTTCCTAAAGCAGAGTACAGTAATCTGTATCTTAAAGTTAATTATTGGACCTTAAGGGTCGAACGGGTTAAGGATCTTTGTTTCCGAACAGTAAATAAAAAACAACCTTTGTTATCTATTTTTTGTAATTATAGTAATACATTTGTATTGTTCCTTTGCACGCTGACGTTAATTCTCGCCCGTCGTGTCTGGTGTGTCTGACGAACTTGCTGCATATCAACTTGTGTGCATTATGTTTTTTTATTAAGCTTTCTATGTTACGCTAAATCATTTCTTACATATTTGTTAATTCAATAATAATAATGTGTAAAAAGATTAACTCTGAAGCTCTGAAACTGTGGCTTTAAATCGCTGTCATTGGGTCATTGGTTCCTCTTTTCGCTGTTCTGCGCGACGTCGCCAGCGTCACTGGGTTATTCTTAATTTTTTTTTAATAAATCAGTGGATTGACAGGATACGCCTTAATGTTTATAAGTGGTCCGCCTGTGCAAAAACCGTTGGCGTTGTAGTTCGCACAGCTCCTTATTTAAACATGCAAATAATCAGCAACTAAGGATAAACTCCACGATTCAGACCTTATGTCCGTCGTATATTTTTTGCACTAAACTACAAATAAATCTAACGAAAGTTGCATCGTGCGTTACGGCAGTAAACGAAATGCCCTGAAACTTTCACCTTCATCACTGTATGTAGCTCAGAGTCGCAGTTGCACTCAGAAACTCAATGCAGTGGATATTCGCGTAAATTTTCTGCCTCACATGGGAAACTATGAGTCCATCATGGAAGAGCATTGAAATAGAAAGTCTAACTGGGGCTCTTCTGGAAGGACGGGGTGTTTACAGAGTCTGCTGCTCCTCATGCTTTAGTGGGTTGTGGATTCCAGCTTGGACAGGTATTCCTGGCAGACATGATGTCACATGCCTATTTTTTTTAACAACAGAACACGTTCCACTGTGTGGCCTGCGCGGTGAAATGCACTGCGCCAGGCTCGAACCGCTCGCTGGTCCCCAAACCAGAGAACAAATGCAAACCAGCCACGATCCAACTGCAGCCCTGCGCTCTCCTGCCTTTTCCTCCTGATTGGATATGAAAGGCAATTAGTTGGAAAAAGGTGCCTGTATGTTTATACATCACTGTCTCCATATGTCAGGACAAATTACTTTCAGCAAAGCCAGTCTCCACTTCATATAAATCTTCGCTTCGTGCTACTAGTAGCCAATTATGGTGAAGTTTGTAAACAAGAAGCACTAAAGGATCATTAGTCTCACAGACTGAAGGTTAATCCAGAACCAACCTGAGATCTCTTTTAAATCGCGACTCACATCTGCAGTCCAAATTATGAAATTACTAATAGCAAATGTTAATATATTTTAAAACATTTTTCCTTTATGTTTAATTTAAACTTGAATAAGACGCTAAATCGACTTAGTGTAAAAACTGTCGCGAAGTAAATCTTTCTACACTTTACATTAAACACCAAACCTTTTATTGCTCTATAAACAGTTTTATGTAATGACTATACGCAACTGGCGTAATATTTAAAACCAAAAGGACATGATGTCCAACTTAACAATATGTTATGCCTTTTTTTTAATATACGCATCGCGAAAAGAAAGTTCTTTGGACCTTTGGTCAAGTGAAAACGAAATGAAAAAGCCACAAGGTGCAAACAGACATGCTGGTGCAAAATGGACAGTAATGTGCAGATAGAAATGACGTTGTTAAATAAATATAACAGTATTACAATACAATTCATTGTTTTGATTGGTGGTGCCGATGATGTACTTTTATTTACTGATTTTTAACGCACAATTTGACATTCAAACAGTCACCTTCAAAGTACCAAGCTCTTAAACGTTATAATAAAGTAGCTTAAGTGATTTACATATACAAAACTGTAATCTAAACTAAAATGTCATCAGAAATTTATTTTAAAGTGTTTTACTTATTCATTTATTTGGCGCTTTAATCATTAAAAATGACAGAATGATGCAGGGACAAGAGCAGAACGGGTTTACACGTGTTTATATATCTATCTATTTGTCTATTTGATATGATGGTGAAGAGCACAGATGATTTACACTCTGTAGATTACAAGCTGTTATTTTTTTAAGACTTTAAACATTTATTGTTCTATACATTCATCTTGTAATCTTCATTCGTGAGTAAGGTTTTATTAGGTGTTAAATGTGACCCCTACTGGGCATTTAAAGGAATTCATTTATAGTGTTTGTTTCCATATTAAGGCAAAATCGAAATCCTTTCTTGTGCAGTAGTTTTTTTGTCTCACCATGTAATTATTTTATTAAACTAAACATGCACCAGCTTTCCCCGTTTTGTTCGAAGGATTCAGCTGCATTTGTTAGCGCTCCTGCTACATTCCTTCCTGCTGAGAACTTTATTCTAGTTTTAAAATGTTTACTAGGGCGTGGTGGCAATTTTACCTTATGAACAATCTGCCCTTAATTCGCCACACTTGCTGCATTTCGTATTTACTGCAGCTCATCAGTTACCACGTGGGATTGCACTGCTCTGTGTGTGTGTGTGTGTGTGTGTGTGTGTGTGTGTGTGGATAGGATCTGATATGAATCTTGGTAATTTCAGACTGCATTGTGATGGTGCACAGATGCACAGAGGTGTTTATCGTTTTAAAATGTTTGTACTCAATTAAATAAAATGTAACTAAATTAATACTTTAACTGAACCAGTTTATAATGATAAATATTTGATATTAAATTATTAATCAATTATCGCACAACAATTTAAACACTTTGCCTTGAGTGTAATGTTTTGCTGATTTGTGATTTGATTTGCTGATTTCTGTACATTTCAATTTTTTTACTGGGAAAAACTTAACATTTTAGTTTATTTATACAGACAATTCTTTTGTGCTAGATATTTTTTCCAAAAGTTTAAATTTATCCTTTAACTATATGTAGTTTTAAAGCATATATATATATATATATATATATATATATATATATATATATATATATATATATATATATATATATATTTTTTAGTTCTCGCGACTCCAAATTGAATATATTTATAAGAATGAAGGGACTTTTATTTGAAACACAGAATAAGATTTTATAAAACTCTTTTTAAATACACAATTGATATTATTTTGCAGCTATTACAGATTAATACTGGTTAACTTTCAGTTTATTAGGACCAAACCTTTAATGGTGGAACTGTAACTGATGTTACTTCTTGCTTAATTCTTTAACCACCAATTAAAATGTAAACCTCTTCATTAAATAAGTCTTTTTACTATAGTATTTATGTTTACTCTATTTCTCTAATTTACAACTTTTATAAGCTCATCAGTAAAAAAATGAGGCACCTTTTATTGATCACACTATAAGGCTCTAAAGTTAATAAACAGATGTAAGTGATCAAACTGAAAATTTATGTCTAAAAGTAATTTTTAAAAAAAAGAGGTAAATAGCTTTTTGCAGTTTTTTGAATGTGCTGACTCAAGTTGGATTTGAGTAACGGGATGGAGATGAAGGTCTGTTGATGTAGGGGGCATTAAATCCCAATATATTTAATGATTTGCATCAGTTCAGTGAAAGATTTGTGAACGCATGATGGTCCTTGTCAAGAAACAGTATCGTTCCAGGAAATTTTGGGATGGATTGGTTTGCTTTACCAAACAGAACTCAAGGTTTTGGGAGAATATGGAACAGACACAAGACTGACCATCAATTACAATGAATCGCTGCCTTCTTCTTCCTCTGGCCTGTGGCAAAGCCTGTTGGTGCTAGCTTTTAAAAACATTAATTTACCGTAACACCAGACACATAATTGGCCGTATTGTTTTGCTACAGTCATGTTCATGGAAAATACCCATTAGAGAAAAAAGACGGAAAAGCAGGACCTCACTTTCGGATGTTTTTCATTTTGCATAAAGGGGGTTTGCATCACGCTTAATTAAACAATTTGATCACCACATTATACAACTTCCATTTCCTTTTTCAAAACTAACCCAGAGCTCAAAAACATGATCCTCTTGCATGGCTGACTTTGATTATATATTGTTTTTGTTTTTTTGGTCTGAAGGACTTTCCAAAGGGAAAGAAAAGATAATTATAAGCCTTAGGGTTTAGCTTTAATAATGATGTCACTCTTCAAATTTTACAACGTTGAAAAGATCGGTCGCCCAAAACCAGTTTATTAATACTTATTGGGTACAAAGTCCATTAAATGCTGGACTCAAATAAAATGAAATCTCAAAATCATTTACAGCCTTCAAAGAGTAGCACCATAAGGGGTTTAGTGACCGGAAACATGTGATTTGAGGTTAAAAATTATTACATTACAGAACTCACTTATTTTTGTTTTTCTTCCAGTGTTTTATAACATCACTTTATATATATATATATATATATATATATATATATATATATATATTCATTCATTCATTATCTCCCGCTTATCCTCTATAGGGTCGCGGTGGGGTTCCCCATGCCCATCCAGGGGAGAACGTCTCGGGCACTGAGCAGATAGACCCAGGACAGGGCGCCAATACATCGCTGGGCACACACTCATTCACAAAGACACACTTTAAATGGGGCAATTTTTGAGAATTCAATTAACTTGATCCATGTTTTTGGACTGTGGGAGGAAACCGGAGAACCCGGAGGAAACCCACGCAGACACAGGGAGAACATGGAAACACCACCCAGATGGGGATTCAAACCGGGAATCCCTAGCGCTGAGAAGAGAACATGCTAAACCACTAAGCCACTGTGCCGGCCTATATATATATATATATATATATATATATAAGAATTAACATGTGCTTTATGGACAAACATATATTCAGAAATAATTGTTTCTGAGAACAGTTTGGGGAAGGCCTGTTACTGTTCCAGGATGACTTTGCCCCAGTGCACAAAGGAATGAGGTTACTTCAGAGACTGGGTTACTTCAAACCCATTGGACTTTCTTGGCATGAACTAGAATGAAGAGCCTGAGCCAGATCCTTTTATAATAGCTGCTGTGATGTCATATAAGCTCCCGTTTGTGTAGTGTGTAGGTGTCCCAATACTTTTTCTCCAAATTGTGTGTGTGTACCTGTCTACAGAATATTGTATTACTTTTGCTTCATATAGCTGATGTTTTATTATAATAATCCAGTGTACATCGTCTCGGTCTGCATTCCTGAAAACACCTCACGTCCTTTTGTCTTAGCCAAGCTCCTGCTCTCCCTCATGTCTCTACATGCTTAGCATCACAGACATCACTACCGGCCTGTGGAAAACACTTCCCTGGCCATAAACAACAGTAATTACCTTTCTAAACTAATTCAGGCCCATTAGGATGGTGGGATGAAGCACAGAGCCTGCCACGGTTTGGCTCTAATGCTCTAGCACATATGTCTGATGCGTAATAGACGCGTTGTTCATTCATGCTAAATCCAAATGTGACTCGTTTTAGCACTTTGATTATTTGGACTGGCTCTCACAGCATACACGAGATTGCGGCTGTGTTGTGCAACTGTTTGCTCGCGTCATTTTGGTGCGCGTCACTCTTCCACGTTTGTTTACACGGCAATTAGTGCTTTTCCAGGGCTTGTTTAAGGTCAGCTGAGGTGGTAATCAGAAGGTGTGCAGCATGTTGTCATTTCTGTTGTCCTGTAATTAGCAAAATGGCTTTCTTCTGTTTACAGGCAGCTGTAAGCCTCATGTTCGTTAGTAGCGTACTGGAAGAGAGTCCGTTCAGGACAGTGTTCTAACACACATTGAACGATTTTTATTTTTACATACAGGGCCGGGTTCAGCTATAAGAAGCCACTTAGGGCATTCGAGCCACAGAGGCGCCTCTAAGAACGTGTTATAGTTTCCATTTTGTTTGCCAATAGGGGTTTCTAAGTCAATGGCCATGACTTTTAACCTTAAAGGCCTTGCAAGTACATGCACGTGTCTAATGAATATATGCCATTGGTGTAGAAGAAATGAAAGGAAAGAGAAATTAAAGATGAAGGATGTGTCATGAAATTAAACACTTCACACTGACTGCAAGCGAACAACAGCACATCTAAATTGTAGGAGGCTCCATGGCATCTTAGGAATAATTGCTGGGCTTTTAGTTGTTCCAAAGTCTGTGGTGGCACTGTAATGTTATTGACAACTTTGCTTGAAAAACATCCTGAAAGCTTTTTTAAAATTTTTTATTTATATTTATTTATTGCTTTTTTTTTAGTTTGCTTTACTTGTATATAATTAATTATTATTAAAAAAAAGATTATTGCAACAAAAACATCCTCCTCACCAACACTGAAACACAAAAGGGCCTTTATGAAGCTGTTGTTACATGTGCATCTCTAAATATTGATATAAATTCACACAATTATATTCTAGATATTAGAGTACTCTTTGCATAAGCATCAGCACATATTGTTGAAGTCTGGCATATTCTGCGTTCATTATGCAAATGACTCAATAGCTTCAAATACATTTCAATTGTACTGATATTTTTAGACTTTCATAATGATTTAAAACACAGTTTTAAATTAAAAAACTTCATTATGATGACTGCAGTACACCACCTTGCTGTTAATTCTTTTTTATTTATTTATTTATTTTTAGTTTCATTAAGGCATGGTTTAGGCAGTTTCACTTAAAAATGCCTTAAATGTTAACAGAGGCTCTATGAAAATGTCTCGAGTGTTAGAATTGGCCCATAAGGATTCTGGCTCTGAAGCCTGTTTCCAAACTGTGTGTAGAATAATTGCTGTATAAAGATCACAAACCAAAACTGTGAACTAACAAGCACTTATTCAACAGCGTTTAGCTCAGTCACTGAAACGTCCTTTGACACCCTATGAAATAATAATAATCTCCGAGCAGAACTCATGTACAAACTGTGTTACTCCAGGATGAAGACTTTTCACTAAAGCAGTCAGACTTGGTCTATATGTTATCTGGTCACAATTTAACATACGACTAAAATAGGAAAAGTAATGTGATATACAGGCCTAAAGATGAAATTACATTTTTTTTTTTTTAAACACGTTCTTAATAAGGAACATTTTTTAAAAAGCTATTTTTTCCTGCCTTTTTATTTGGATAAAAAATATTACATTAAATGTTGCTTCGAAATGAAATTTTTTACTTTTAATATTGTGGAAACAGTTTGGGCCCTTTTCTGTTTCCCTTTGTACAAAGTGAGGTTTGTAAAACTTTGATGTAAAAGATTTTGACTGGCCCACACATCTGACCTCAACCCCATTAAACACCTTTAGTTTGAACTAGAATGACGATTGTCCATGTAGTGTATCAATAATACAGAGCAGATTGTTTTGAACTTGTTAAGGTCTTTGCATTATGTAAACAACACAAAAGTTTTTTTTTTAAAGTGGCTTCAGGACTTGGTGCTCCATTCAGTCACAACCCAACAAATCATTTTCTCATTCCTTGCAGTCTCTCAAATCCTGAGTCCAACCAGAAAATTCAATAATTGGATTATGTTGTTCTCTTGATTTTAAAATTCGGTTCCATGTTCTTGTTCGTTCTAAAATACATATATGGTTAGTTCACAGTGTCTTTAGCATAATAAAGTGCTGTACCTATATAAGAAGCTCTCCTGGGTGAAAACGAGTACCGCCACAGATAATTAATAAAATTGCTTTCACATGAGGGGCAGCCCGCATCAGCAGATTTCTGATCAAATTAGAAGGAGAAAGAGATAAAAAGAATCAGCGCCTGTACTGATCCTAATCCAATAAACGGGATGTGAAGAGGGAAGACGAAAGGCCAGTCAGCACCCTTCTCATGGATGCCCTCATATTCAGTGGTGCTTTAACCGCCAGACGCAGATCCATCAACAGAATCCATGCTGTTATAGAATGTCATTCCAACACAGTCTGTTTTATTTCATCGAGATGTTATTATTCCATAAAATGACATTGCGGTTCAGCAGGGGGACTCATCAGATGTGCTGAATGTGTGTTATGTTTCAGCAGTTCAGATGGAAGGTTTCTGTAAAATATCTTTGTTATTTTATATAAAGGCTAAATAGAGAAGGTGACAGTAACACCGAGATACGATCATTCACTAAACTCTTTCTATGCTAAGAATCTTTTGCCCCCCCCCCCTCCCTGGATTTGGGTTTTCAATGGACTGGAGCTCTTACCCAGCACCCCCCCCCTTAATCTGCAGATGAAAGTTTATGAGGATTTGTAAAAATGTCTCCCATATGTGCCTAGTTTAGGAGTCTGGCGTTGATCTAAGGATTCCTCTGTTGGTGATATGATCAGATGGGTGAATTATCCCACTTCATCAAATTCAGAGCACACACTCGGCATCCAGGAAGAGAGCAAGAGACAGAAGTTAAATGTAGAGCAATCGAATGAAATCTAAAGGACTTCCCTGTTTTTTTTTTTTGTTTTTTTTTTACCCAATTTTTGCGTTGTAATTATTGGTTTCTGTTCAAACATTTACAGCTTTTACATTAACACACACTATAAATCTGTTGTCATGGTTACAACTACAATGCAAATTAGCTAGGATGATTCAAACATTCTGTAAAAATGTTTTAAACCATTATTCATTTCAGACATTAAAGTACGTTTTAAAGTTGCTAGCATTAAAATGATAATTGAAAATGAACAAATTCTCAACAAACCACCTCGGTTTATCTTTGTTTACGTTTCAAACTCATAGAGGATTAAAAAATATTTATTTATTAAAATTAATTACACAATATTTTAATATAGGGGTGCAATATTCTTTTTAACATTCTTGTTTTCATTTGATTTCCTTCTTACACCGTAGTTGCGATGAAGGTCAGTGAAGGACACAGTTTATCCTTGTAATTATCTTGCATTATAAAGAAGGCATTTACACGATGCGCCCCTCGAAAGCCTTCTCAAATTTGTGGGCAAGGGCATCTCCACCAATTTCTCACCGATAATGTTGTGCAAATGGGTTGCAGACAGCAATTTTAATGGCAATGTATTCTGAATAAATTACCCAACAATGTCCAGCAATTTAGTCCCCCCCCCCCCCCCCATTTGTTCCACTGGAAAACGCCAGATGTGGATGTGCCGTGCTTGGCTTTGTTGCATTGGCAAGTTTTAATACTAATGCAGATCCCACACTACAGATTTAGTTATACGATCTGACACGCTCTATAGGAACACGGTTCATTAAGTATTCGTAACATATTGTACAATTATATTGAAATTTTACTCTTATACTTCTTTATTGCCACCTATCAACCGACCGTCTAAAGCCAAACTAGCGTTTTTTTTTTCTTTTTAACCCGTGAGAGGTAGGCAACGGGACGATAGACGAAAAAGAGAAACCTTTGAGTTTTCTTTAAAAGATTCCCTTTCAAGGACGACTAATCAGCGGCTGAATGCTTTCAATTTAAGAACCGCTCACATGGTTTACTGAGGCCTCCCAGTTTGATGTCTATACTTTTTTGTTTTTTTTTTGTTTTGTTTTTTGGCATTCCTTCTGCCCCATTTTGTTTTAAGACTTAAAATAATGAGTCTCAGAATAAATGATTATTATTTAAAACGACGTTTTCATGATCCTGGTTTCACTACAGTTCAGATGTAGTTTGTATTAATGAATTTGATCATCACCAGTTGTCCTAACACTATAAAAGACTGATCTCAAGTCAGAGTTCCCAAGAGCACATTAATTCATTTTGAGTTATCTCCGATCACGTAAACAAAATGCTGTGCCATGCAGATAAACGTTTGTTATGGTTTGCACTTAATAGAAGAGATATTTGAGAAATGTTTTTCTCTAGACTGTGTCTCTTTGCTTTATTAGACTCCAGGAAAATGGTGTCATGTGAAACATGATCTGTTCGAAGTAAATAAAGTCATAATGCAGTGATTCAGCTGGGGGTGTGATCTTAGCAGCCAACATTGATTTACAGCTTTTCTATAACTTCTAATATAATATTTGTTTTTTGAAACTTGGATCTACATGATCGGAGTCCAATGTCGACAAAAAGAAGAAACTCAGCGCTTTGTGTACTCGCTTATCCTCAATGACTTCCCGAGTTTTCCTCAGAGACGAGGAGGAAGTGCTGAAAAAGCTTTGGGTTCTTGAGAGGCTGCAGACAGCGGGTCAGTCTGTGTGTTGGATCAGCTTCTCACACCCAATGTGTGTTAAGAAGCGATATGTCATCATTGTGTTCGGGACATTAGGTGTGAAAGATGTTCATGTCTGTCAGCGACGGGGCTCACCCTTTGGCAGTCGTGCTTTGTTTTTGAGTTTGTGCAAACTGTTGCTATCCTAATGCCTCCCTTGTGGAATGGGCTATAAAAATGGAGCTACAGAGCATCCACAAGGAGTTATAGGTTTGGCCCTTTTCACGTAATTGAACATTAATTTGTTTTTTTTTCTCTCAAGTTTTTTTTTTTCTTCTCTGGGTGTATGTTGTAAAATCATCAGTAAAGAAATTGTATTTTTGCAGCTTCCATTACTAGAAACTCAAACCTTAATCAAACTAACCTTTATCATATTTACAGCACTGATAACTGGGTAAAAGGTTAGATGGTTGCAGGTGTGTGGCTGCTGGTATTAATTGAATTGATTGATGGCCGTATAGACAGCGTGATGAGTATGAGTAGACGGATGGATGGATCAGATTGCCTGGTTGTGTTAAAGTACTGAATTCTGATGGATAGATGGGATTGGATTGCTTCAAGTGGATGGATTAGATGGATGGACATGGGTGGATATAGGCAGGCAGACAGTGATAGATTAAATAAACTGATATATAACGGCAATAAAATATGGTTAGTATTAGTATAATGGATACCGCTTTAAATTTTGTCATGTAGACATTTATAACACATCAGTTCTAAGTTGTCGTTCTAGATCCTAAATTATAAATTGATGATTTAAAGTTCAAAGTCTAAAAAAGCCGAATGCCGGGAATTCCTGCCCATGTGAGGTGTTATTGTCAGTGAAGGAATAAACAAGGCCCTCCCATGTTGATCGAGGCAACATTCTCTCTCACTCTGTTTGGCTCGGATGAAAGCCCAGCGTGAGCCCACAGGTCAGCCCCTGACCCCTCCACTGTTTTCACAGGCAGAAGCTTGATCCCGAGTTCTTGTTTTGGAGCTTTTGCTGTGGGCCGGCCAGCAGATTGACTCATTGGCACATTTATGCCGTGGGGCTTACTCCTCCCAGCAAGGTGCCCGCTGTCATCGCCATGACCTCCGACCTGGTCAGTGGGCCACTCCAGGGATCCCAAAGCCGGGAGTAAAACTGACTTGAGGTTCAAAGGTCAATGGCTAGAGATTGCTCCATGTTTGAGACACTCTCTCTGTCTGTTTGCAGAAGTAATGTGGTTGCTTATAATTTGAAATATTGACGGATTAAAAGATGTTAATGTTTAAATAAAGCGGAGGTCTTTAAGGTTGTGAGTTGTCTCTCAACCACATGGCCTTGTGACACGTTTGTGTGCATGTGAATGTTCAGTTTCACACCTGCACTCACTAACGTATCGTTCGTCTCCCCCGTGTGCCCTTCCCATGCTCTCTTCACTGCTAAAGCCACACAGCCTTATCACTGGGGCCTGTGTCTTCCCTCTGCCCCTGACGTCCTTCGGGCGTCAATTGTAATTCAATTAAACATTTGCTTGAGGAGCAGGAAGGAGCTGGAGGAGGCTGTCTGGTCAGACACAGGTCACAGTGAAAGTATGCAGTGAAACTGAACACTGTAGGCCAGCATGTCCACAAGCTCACACGTCTTCCCCTAAGTGCCTGCTGTCAGCTCCACTATGTTACAGAAATAAAATGGATCTGATCCGTCATTTCACCTTTAAAGTGAGTCGAACATCATCCATTCTTATTGTTTAATCGTTCCACCGGGGCGCCTCAGGATAAAACCTATGTTACAGTTTTAAAAAGGCTCATTGTAAGGCGGCACAAGGAGTCATCAAAATTTTCAGGTTCAATATCCAAAAAAAGGGGGACAATATTTTTTTCATTGTTGAATTTGTATGTTCTCCCTTTGGAAAATGTCAATGTTCAATCACTTAATTGTACTTAGTTAATCCATTGTGTAAATGCTAGCTCTTGGTTTTACTTTGGTACAGACACTTAGTAAATGTCAGCACCAAAAGCCCTTGTTGTTTATTTGGAAAAAAGTGACTCTCGTAACCGGCGATTCCACATAAAACCCTTTACATGTAAAGTCACTGGGAGATGGTTACAACCCCAATGTAGGACAAGCGGGGTGATCAGTTATGCTTTGATTAATTCAAGTGAATGTACAGCACACCAGATTAGTGCTCAGTAAAGACTTCATAGCTGACAGAAAAAAAAGGCTTTTGGTGAATTAACAGGGAAGCAGGAACCCTGTTCGGATCGGATCGCAGTTAAAAATGAGCCCAGATCTTTGCCAGTTCTGTGCACAGCACAACAAGCTGCAAATTTTATGAACATCTCTGCTTCTTTTTTATTGACAGTGTGGGTGTTTGTCATAAAACTCCACTATTAAACGCTTTTCTTGATGCCACTAGCTCTTGCCTGTGGTTTGCATCACTTTGTACTGGGCTTTCTGAAGCAACATGTGAAGTTAACAGACCGATTCTTCAAGACTGTTCCTTTGTTGGACATCGAGGTCGTAACTGGTGCCTTGAAATGAACCACAAGCCTCTCTGGTCAGCCTCTGGAACTGAAAATGATGTCACTGTCTCAAACACTTTCTGTTAAAGACTTTAGTGGGTACTTGTTCGGTTAAACTGGGTTTCGAGCCTCACTTTAGACTCACCTTTTCCTAGATTTAGAATACACTGTACAGACAAAAGTATTGGCAGCTACTCATTACACATACAGAAGCCTTAACGCAGCTCCATTCTAAACTGGTCCTCCCTTTGTAGCTCAAACAGCTTCCACTCTTCTGAGAAGGCTTTCACAGTTTTTGGAGGGTGCCTGTGGAAAATTTTACCTTATTCAATTTTTGAAAAAAGCACTTCTGAAATCAGACACTGATGTTCAGATGACGAAACCTGGCTCACAATCGCTGTTCTAATGCATCCCAAAAGCTGTTGGATGGGGTTTAGATCAGGAGTCTGTGCAGGTTAATCACGTTTTTTTACCCAAACATAGCATGCTTAATGCAGGAACTAAAAAGGACCTCCAAAATGTTTTATAACAGAATGTAGATAGGTGCTTGGATTTCTACACCTGTGGTAATGTGACTGAATGAAACACCTGAATCTAGTTGTTAAAAAGGTTTGTCTCAGTACGTTGATTTTTATTTATATATACAAATGATTATTTGTATTGTTATGTTTTATAACATGACCTTTTTATATTTGTTATGAAACCCTTTAATGGCAAGACCATCATTATGTGTTATGTATATTCTGCACAATTTGTAGGTTTTGATTTAAACTAAGACAAGCCGCATTTTGACGACTCTTTGGGGAAATTTCCAGGAAACTTTTAGAGCAGTTAAAAATAAGTTCCTACAAATGATTCTTTCAAATGTGTTAAATTTCACACTCTAGTCTCTTTTTCAAACAGCAGTAAATGAACCCCAGTCACATTCACACTGTGTTTTAAGTATATAAAATGTCTTTGTTTAATACGCAGTGGAAACATATCCCGGCTTCTTTACATTTTTTTAATATGGATGCTGGGCTTTTTAAACCACAAATTCTAAAGAATTCATTTTAGCACAAAAAAACACAAAAGTGGGGTAAATATTATTTTATTCACTATTTTATTGTAAAATGTTTTCTGTAATGTGCTGAAAATGAAGTATGTGCTTCTCTCTGTATCGATGTCACCAATAGTATTGGTTGATGAAGGAGCTGCATACTTTTATACATTCTTTATTAAGTCAATAAAATGGCTGTGACGGTGTTGATTCCACCTCAGAACCCTGTTTTAATTCAGTCCAACACCTTAAGAATGTATTACCTGTAAATTGGATATCAGTACACAACCACGTAGCTTTGGAAATAAATACTTGTTCTTGATGTGCTTTCATCACTACCTATTAAATTGGCAGCGACTTGTCCACGCAGAGAACTTTGCTCATGCATGATGTAATATTTATACTTCTGTTATTCCAGAGATGGGAACAAATGGCATGTCATATGTTTAATGGCTTGGAATGTTCTGAAAACAAGTAGAAAGACCTTTCGAAATTGGACCTAATTGGAATCATGTTTCTTTTAATTTAGGAAGTCACTTGGATAAAAAGAGCTGCTCTTTCTTCATAGCTTGTTCATTTCCAGTGGTAACATGACAGAAATGTTATAATTTAATCAGGGAAAAGACTTTTTGTTTCTATTTTACATGTAGCATCCATTTCAATCAAATTACAAGCTCAGATTTTTTTTACTTCTTCTTATGTAATAATAATGAGACCCTCGGTCTGTTTAGTGTGGTACTTATGGGTGTACCGACCTAATTCCAGGTAGTTGCATTAATAGCTGCATTGCATTTTCCGTTGGCTAAAGCATCACATCCAGATAATGCAGGTAGTCAGCAGCAGCCTGGTTTCGAACAAAGCTCTCTTCATTCAGTCTGTAAGGTGCAAGTGATTTCAATTACAGCTGGGAGTGCAGGTCAAGAGGTCATCATTGAGGCAGACAGATCTTCAAAGTTGCCTGCGGATCTCTGCATCACCCATACCAGCCGGAGGAAACGCCATCTCGGCTGTTCTAGTTCACACTTCAAGCTTTGTCAGGCTTAGTGGCACCGCATTGCATGTCTATTCTCATCCATCCATCCATCCATCCATCCAACCAGCACTGTACATTATAAAGAAGACCATCGTGGCCTTGCGACTCCAATACTCTGCTAACAGGATCTCTGACCTTTGACATCAGCAGCTCGGAGAAAATCAGGACCTCACTTCCTTTACTTGCAGCACAAAATTATATCCAGCATGCCCAACGACTGTCAACAAACTAATCAAATTAACATGGACCTCCGAACACAAGAGGCAAGAAGAATCAATTTGTTTTAGTGAACAGGAACTTCCTCTGGAGTGATGTGGAATGGCTCGAGAGATGAGAGGAAGTTGGGTGCAACATTACCCTGCCTGAAGGCAGCTGAACTTCCTGTGAACAATAGAGTGCAATGTGGCAGGACCACATTAATATAACAGCCTGGTATCAATATACTGCATTTACACCCGGCTCATTTACATACAGTACATACAGTGTCTGTATGTCTGGAAAGTTTGGAGACACGTAGGATTCCGAAAAATGGGTGTTAAGAAAAAACATAGCAGGCAAAGTGCATCCATGTTGGATTTTCCCCAATGTTTACTTCATGATGACTTCTGCATTGTAGTTTGGTATTGAGAACTGCAGTTTCTGCACCCAGTCCTAAACTTGTAAGTCAGAATTATTCATTCATTCATTATCTTCTGCTTTATCCTCTATCATGGTCGCGGTGGGGTTCCCCATGCCCATCCAGGGGAGAACGACTCGGGCGCCGGGCAGACACACCCAGGACAGGGCGCCAACTTATCGCTGGGCACACACTCACTCACACACACACTCTACACGGGGCAATTTGGAGAACTCAATTGACTTGATCCTGGATTGGCGCCCTGTCCTGGGTCAATCTGCCCAGCGCCCGAGATGTTCTCCCCTGGATGGGCATGGGGACCCCCACCGCGACCCTAATAGAGGATAAGCGGGAAATAATGAATGAATGAATGAATGAATGAATTGACTTGATCCATGTGAACATGGAAACTCCACCCAGATGGGGATTCGAACCGGGAATCCCTAGCGCTGAGAGGCGAACATGCTAAACCACTAAGCCACCGTGCCGCCTAAGTCAGAATTAGAGATGCTACATTTCCTCTCTTTGTAAACAAAAGAAGGATGTTCGCAATGTCACAATTAGACTTTTGTGTACAGACCTGCATGTTTCTGTTAGTAGAGCTGAGGAATGTTGTTTAATATCAATAATCATTTTAGATTCTAGTTCATTCCTTAAAGTACAATCTGTTACTGCATTTTGGCCCTTGGTGTGAAACATGATTACAGTCGACACACCGAGACGTGGACGAGCAGCCATGTGAGCGGAGGTTGAGGAACGAAAGTGACAGCCTAAGTAGATTATAGGTTGCGAATAAGACAGGGTGAGACTCTGTGCTATAATGCACAGCGGGGTTTTGTTGGCCATGTGCCGATCAAGACTTGTGACTTACTTGAAGGTAACCACTACAACTGGGGTCGAGGGGACAAAGGAGCCACTCAGTAGATGCACTTTTATTTTCCGCCTTATAGCCATGCGCTCCTGCCTCCTATTGCTGATTCAATTATTGCTAATCACTCAATTCGAATCACATGCACCATGCAAGTAAATACAGACCTCAGATTCACAGACAGAAGACTACACTGGTCTTTCTCAAGCATTCTTGGGAAGACCTGTCATTTATTGCTCCATATATACACAGCAGTCGTTTTGGTGGCTCCCTTATTCTCCTCCTAAAGCTAAAAATCAAACATTTTAAAATATGCTGCATTTACACTAATTGATTAATGTTAACATATTCTGCATCACAGCCTGGCACCGCTTTATCACACTTAATAGATGATCATCAGCCTAAACCAGCCATCTTGTGGTAAAACCTATTATTGTTAAGTGGACATTTAGACCACGATGTACCAATAATAAGCAAATTCTGCCTAATGGGATGTAGCACCATCATGTTAAAAGCTCAAATTAAGAGTTTTTATTCCCAGACCCTAGATTAACAGTTATTTCTACACTTTAGAATTTCAACATGATCTATCTGAGACACCTTGGCTTCAAATGGGCTTTAAGAAGCTGGAATTTCACACCAGTGAAGTAGAAAACAATTATTTTGGGTCTTTTAATGGTACATTTTATGGTGTCTCCATTTTTATAGCTCGCTGTTGGGTTTTAGCACCTATATTAGAACACATTGGCTTTAGCGTGAGTCATCAGGATATTTGCTGGCTTGATGACCTGTCAGCCGATTCAGTTTCCATGCGTTAAGTCATCCAAGCACATGGGTAACTAAACAAACTCCAGACTTCAGCGATGTGTCAGAGATCCCTCAGCTTCAGCGCAGAAATCACTGGGGGTGTAGAAATGCAGAAAAGGAAATGGGGACTGACATGTTGACTTAGTAAAAAATCCCAACGGACCCCGAATGGACAGCTATTAAAGTTTAATTGCTTTAGCAAGCAAGGTTGTGGTAGGATAAGTAGGGTATGGAGTGCAGGACAGTGGCTGCAGATGGAAATGCATCCCATAATGGCGTGTGAAATAGTTTCTGTCTGTCTGTCTGTCTGTCTGAAAAAGCTGTAGCTGAAACATGCAAGCATTATTATACCTGGTGAAGTTTGACAACCATCAGCTTCCATGTTTACCCAGCGTCCTACTCCCAGACAGAGAGGACAGAGGCAGCGTCTGAGCTGTGTTGCAAGTTGATTTGCATAATTTACTTTGAAGGCACGATATTAGTCCATCTTTGCTCACTTTTTGTATCTGAAGATCACAAAGGGAACTATGTGCAGCGCCGTGCAGACTACCAGGAGGAGACTATCAAAGGGAGGGTGCAGGCTTTCAAGTCAGGACACTTCGATTGTGTTACAGATTGGTTCCAGGTGATGCAGCTTCAGGAGGTTCAGCCAGATGAAAATTGCCCTCCGTGAAGAGCTGGGCAAGACGTAGCGAGACTTCATGCTTGGCATGGTATTCCGGAATATCGAAACTACTCGCGTTTGGTGGGGATTTAAAGAGATGAAGTCTGGGCCTCAGAAATCTTGTTGCGGTGATCATCTACATAATAAAAGCTAAGAAAGCTGAGGGACCCAGGGAATTACTGCATGGTAAATGGCCTGCAATTGCTTCTCTCAGGCAATTTTGCAGATATTTTCCAGCTCTTCTGCTTGTTTACAATGGACACACTTTTCTGTGTTAACATTAGTACTCATTTTTCTTTTGCAAATGTGTGGTTTTTTTTGTTTTTTTTTAATATCTGCCCCAGGCTCTTGTACCTATATTGTTTTGGCAAACACAACATGCAATCATTGCAGCTCCTCTGAGTTTAACAGTAAAACGCTTTACTATTCAGTTTTATTGCCTCGTCAGTATGCTGAGGCATGAATTCGAGACACTTAAAGTTGATGATATTTCAAATGCTAAAACTCTTCCATCAATTCTGTTAAATATGTTTTATGGGTTGTACATAGTGAAGAAAATGCAAACACTACTCAGGACCTCGTATGTCCGACCCAGTAACACTCCCTTCATTCTGTGAGGAGAGAACATCAACTACACTACACCACCCAACTAGAGCAGCTCTGTATTCTTTTCTAAGAAATATTACTAAATTGATGCAAAGAGCATTTAGCCAATAAGCACTTAAGTCAGTCTCGAGACAGTTTTGTTAACAAGGGAAAATGTAGCCCTGTAATGGCTCCTTGATTTACCTCTGATTAGGTTTATTCTAAGCAGTAGGATTGTTTTCAGCGTCATTGAAGGTCGCAGTAACGGCACACCAGAGCAGCTCGAGCAGGCCCCGAAATTGAGAACTGCAATCTCCCCGCCCTCTGCAGAGGCCACACAGAGCAAATAAGCAGTTATTCCACTTTTGTTTGGAAGGCTTGGGGAAGGATTGGTCCTGTAATGAAAAGAAAACACCAGCCATGTTCCCATGACGGATTTGGTAAAGTGATTGGAACCGGGCCACACGGCTGGTGCCGGGATCACACCTCTGGTCTCAAAGCTCTTGACTCTCCAGCCTTGTCGACTGACTCACCCTTTCCGATACAACCTGATCTGGCCCAACGGGCCATGCCATCACTTAGGCCAGTGGGTTTGTCTGAATGGCTGGCCTGGTTTATCTCTGTATTGTTTGTCGGTTATTAATGAAAATATAGTTAGCTGTTAGTTACAGTTGGTGCCATTTGTAAAGAGTAACTGCAACAGAACTGTGATGTTGCTTCGTTTTCTTTTGGTTCTTGTATGTGCTATATTTAATTTTACTGTTTACCAGATGATTCAGTGGAAAAGTATTACTAAGTTCAGTCAGAAATGCCTCTGGAGATCTTCCCCAGTAAAACTGCACTTCTTTCTCACTGTGTGTAGTGACAGCATCCAAAATGACAAACTGGCCGTGCATGACGTCACCTTTCCAAACCCTACAGGGGTGTGCATGCACGATTTTGTGGAGCAGGGAAACAAAGCCAGCTAAGGATAGGAAGTGTACTGTTTACACTCTTTTCAGGCCTTTCAGTGGAAACAAATCCCGCAGGCATATGGGCCTGGTCTGTGCCTTCTCCACAAAGAACAGCTCCCTCCCTGGACTGGATGCACTATGCCATGGTTAAAATCACATATCTGGCTCAATATCAACTTCTCGGTAATTTGTATGGCTCTGCGTTTGTGATTTTAATTAGTTTGAAAGAGTTGTTTCATTCGGTCTCATTATCATTGTATGCAACTTTGAGGAAACGTTTTGCAGAAGGCCCTTCTCCGATGCAGCAAAAATGTGTCCCACTGCTCAAAGCAAAGTCCGTAAATCCAATGCGTGGGTGAATCTGGTGAACAAACAACTTGCCTGGCCTGCAAAGAGCCCCGAACCTAACCACATACAT
>JAFMOD010000434.1:704100-743566 GCA_019802435.1 Corydoras maculifer
GCAAGTAGCGCATTACAATAATCGAGCCGGGATAGGACTAGGGCTTGAACAAGCAGTTGGGTAGCATGTTCAGTCAAAAAGGGTCTGATCTTCCTTATGTTGTAAAGGAGGAATCTACAGGAACGGGCAGTTTTGATGATATGATCAGAGAGTTTAAGGTGGGAGTCTATTGTGAAGCCAAGGTTCCGGACCGAATATGTAGGGGAGATTGTGGCGCCATATATATATATATATATATATATATATATATATATATATATATATATATATATATATATATATATACATTTTATAATATAATGTTTTCTCTAAGAGTGTAGTAACTTTCTGAAGCTTAACTAGCACAGTGCTTCAGCTGAGCATTCTGCTGCTGTGGATCAGAGGTGGTTTTATATTACGATTTGTCTATAAGTATTTTAGTGTGGATCCATTTCTTGCATGACAATTACTGAAAACAATTCTGGGTTAAAAGTAGCTAGCTACCTGTTCTCAGAGAACTGTGGTTTCTGTGAGCAAACCACAGTGGCACTCACGTGTACATGCAGACGGGCATATCCAAGTGCTATAAACAGTCTAGTTTGAATCAAACAAAGGTTAAACACGTCAACATTGGCCTTGCTGTTATAGTGTTTAATTGCTTAGTGATTAATAGAACTGTTGAAGTAAAAGGTTTGTACAGTAAACAATATAAGCGCTGTAAGTGTAAAGGCCTGATGTGACCCTGTTGCTCTTCTCTGGAGGCTTGCGTTGAGAGCAGTGTGCATCAGTATTTCAGAGTTGAAGAGTTCTGATGCTGCTGACCACAACTTCCACAGACGGGGGTGTGAGAAACATGAAAGTAAATGAATGACACTTGCTATGCGAAAAGTCTTTCAACTTCTCTGAGATGGTCGGCTTTGGTTGGTGTCCAAATGAAGAATATTATTGATTTAAAATATCTTTAATAATCTATATATTTTAGGGAACCTAGTTTGTGGTGTTTTTGAGTTGTACCCATCTTGGTTTTCCTGCTGCATCATTTCATAGAAACACAAACAATGTATTGACAAGCGTGTTCTTGTAGATCCGTCATTCTCAGCCTGTGGGTCAGTGTTTAATGGAACATGATTGTAGCCCAGTTATTACATTTTTTTGACAAAATATTATTATACACACCTGTCATAATAATGTCCCTACTCTCTTTTTTGTAACTTATAATTTTTTATACTCACTTCTTGTTTGTTTTTAAATAGACATGGACCATAAATTATAAAAGGCTCTTTTTAATTTTAAAAGTTTTTTTTAAATGATCGCTGACCCTCCGTGTACATGAAGGTTAATACTGTAGTTGTTTCTGTCTCTGATGTTTTCTAACTTGAAATTATCAGCCA
The DNA here is from genome assembly GCA_019802435.1 of Corydoras maculifer. Classification (NCBI taxonomy): domain Eukaryota; kingdom Metazoa; phylum Chordata; class Actinopteri; order Siluriformes; family Callichthyidae; genus Corydoras; species Corydoras maculifer. Next base: position 705,471 of record JAFMOD010000434.1, read on the forward strand.
CATTCTCTGGAGAAAGTCTTATTCTCTTCCCGTTCACGTCCATGCTTTACAAACATGCAATAGTGGGTCCATTACATTAAAATAAGCTGAGAGCAACTGGCACTGTGAACTGAGCTGACATGCGGGCGGGACCGAGTCTCAATAAAGTGTCTTCGAACTGTTTTTTGGGTAATTGAACTTGACTGCAGAAAGGGCTGCGTCCGCTATGCTGGGAGGGGCCGATGTTATTGAGTTGCTGTTTTGGATTTGTGATGATCTGGTCAATGCACTGATGTCATGAATCATAGTTTAACACTTTACAGATACTGACTGGAAGAAGAGGGGGGGGGGGAGAGTTGGTTTTGAAGGATGATATGAAGATTAGATTTGCTGAAGAGAATCTTTATTTCATTATGAAAAAACTGTTGCAAACATAAATCACTTACTAACATAAATAATCACTTTAATATCAAGCAACATATTCCTTTAAGTAGCCCGTTTGGACCAGTGTAGTTATCTATAATGTCTATAAACAACATAGAAAATGATAATAAAAACACCCTGGATGAACCTTTAGATCATCACAGGACAGGCAGACTTACACATTCAAAGAAAAACTACTCAGTTACAGGGAGAACATGCAAACCATGGCAACCTCTTCCCTGAAGCGTAACACAGAAATAAGCAGCTCATTGGGTAACAACTTAGTTGACGTGCGTAATTAAATAATGTAATTACAGTGAAGACCATCTTAGTACTGTAGAACTGAAATGATCTTCAGCTGAAATTAGAGCTTGTGGTCATATGCGATGTTAACAATGATGATGATGTATTTTTTCGCTTTTATTGTATTGTAATAAACTTCTTAGGGACATTACTTACCAAAGTGGAAACTGAAATGTAGGGTAAATACTTCAATAAATGAATGAAAAAACTGCCCCAGATTTTTTAATAAGATGCTCTTTTGTTTTATTTTCTTTCCTTATTGGTTCACTCTTTACCTCATCCTCCACAGGAGACTGGACCCATCAGAGCGGCCTCTTCAGATGGTGTATGACTATCTCACTGCCATGGGCTACGAGGATCCTATACGTGTGCAGCAGGAAGCCGCCAACTCAGACCTCAGCTGCATGATTCGTTTCTACAGCGGTAGGTGCCAAACCCTTTAATGAATGTTCTGGCCTCACTGTAGAATTTCCGGCCGTTCGAGTTCGCTGTTTGTTTTGACCCATATTTTGGTTGCCGTTATTGCTTATGCTAAAAACACAAGTCTGGAGAAACTGCAGTTCAGCTAAACAAGCATACAGATACTTCAAAACCTTTAGCCTCATCTTTATCAAGCACTGGAGGATCTGTCCCAGGTATTGTTGACGTTTCCGAGTTTCCCGCGTCGAACAGACTTCATGATGTCATTGATCAACACTCAAGAGGTAAAGCCACAGTGCTTTAAAGTTCACAGTGCTTAAACGGTTCCTCACGCATTAAAGATAAAGTAATGTTGATTTGCACTTTAAATATCTTATGCTGCCCTTTGTACACAATGGCGCAGTGGGCGGCGCGAACTATCGCAGCAGCTCCTTCTGTCTCTGTCTATGGTGAGGAGGAACATACTTTCAGTTCTCTGTACTGTATGTCCTTGATATGCAGTGGAACTGACACTAAAGTGTCATTGTATCATTGTATCCTTGCTGTTTATCCTGAATGGAGTTGTTTGGGGCTTGCTCTGTGTTGCAGCCTATCCCAATACTTTCAATACAGGACGACATGCGATAGAAATACCATCGATGGGTCAACAGGCTACGACAAGTCTAAAAAACATATTTACACTCACTCACATTGAGAGATATCTCAAAATCTCAATTGGAGATTCTCTCCATCTTTTCATGGAAATGGAGAGAACATGCAAATTGCACACAGAGAGTACCTTGTCTCTCAGAATGGAATTAAAAAAAAACAAAAACACAGGACCTTCATGCCGTGAGGTTCCAGTGTGCTGATATTATTATTGTTGTTATTGGTGTTAATAAGAATGCTTGTCCCTCCTGCCTACATCTAGTTTTATATTGTTAGAAAAGAGAATCCCCTGTGACATGGGTGTGTCAGGGCCGAACTCTAAAGTAATAGGTAATACTTTATGACCATAAAGCCTGTGTGGGATCTGGCACTCGAGACTCCTGCTCTGCAGGGTCAGCTAATACAACTGTAGCCAAAACAGATATGTGGGCTTTGGCCTGGTTCCATTTGGCCAAACTTCTTTTCCTCTGGAACTCTGTTAGTGACCCATCGGAAATAACAGTGGCCCTTTGGAAATAAATCATCTTTTAGGCCTGGCTTTGGCCATTTAATGAGATATTGATCTTTCTGGAGTCTTAACAGAAGAGAAAATGAAAATGGGATAAAAGGTGTGTGTGTGTGTGTGTGTGTGTGTGTGTGTGTGTGTGTGTGTGTGTGTGTGCACGGACAGGAAGTCTAGCGCTTAAAGGTGTTACTCTTGGAACCTGGACTGATGCATAAGAGAGGTGATTGCAGCTGAACCTGTCTGGTCAGTAGATAACCGAGAGCTCATCGCTGGCCCTCTATCAGAAGCACTGTCATTAATGACGGTCGGAGTCTAGGTCCACGCATGCAAAATTAATATTATTATTAAGGTCATCACGACTTGATTGGCAGCTGCATGTTTTATTTTCACAGTGTAGAGGAAATTTCGCTCGGCCCCTCGGGTTCTCCATCACCGCAATTTGATTAGTTTGGAATGGATTCAGTGGGATGGTCATGCAGAAGTGGGATGGGGGGAGGGGGGGGATTTCACATGAGCTCAGACCTTGTTGTACTTTATCTTTCAGTACATTGTTCTGGACTTTATTATTAGAATTATTTTTTTTCCTCTCTCTCTCTCTTGGATCCAAATCATCAGTCCCTTTGATATGCAGAGTCACTTTTGGTGGCATCAGATGCTTTTAACTCTTAACTTTTATACTTCCCTAAAACCTAAAAGCTTCTATTGATTAGAACATCAACACTTTAATGAACTTGAAGCAATTGTGAGTTATCCAGCACGGTTTCACACACTTTGTAGTCATGTGTTTTTTTTTTTTTGTTTAAGCAGCTGTGCAAAGTGCTCAAAACTCAATTTAGATTTTATTTAATATGGGTGTTAGTTTTGATTGAGCAGCACTGCTGTCGGTTGCAAGCGTAGGCGTGGAGCCAAGATGTAGAGAAGTGAGGCGAGAGGCTCGGGAGGTTTCGATGAACAGATCCATATATCCATCAGCTGTCGTACGGCCTCTTACGCTGCCAAACTCGAGGGGGAGAACATGCTCTGGGTGGCTGTAATCAAGCCGATCACTTTCGGAGGAATGAATTTCAGCACCAGGTGATGCAGTTCTGATGCTATTGTGCATCATCCTTTAGTCACATGGTTTATTGCAATTTCCCTGAGTCACTCAACCAAGCTGATTGGGGATCAGTGCTTGCCAAGAACTCGCATGACTATGCTCTATTGAAATTATTTTCTTTACATAATGCGCTGTATACAAAAAATGTTGGGAATTAGACTCAAAATAAGGTTGAGATTAAATGTAGAGATGTGTAGGTATTCATTGGCCTGATTTCCTTACTGCTAAAGTGTTTATTATTATGATTTTTCAGTTGTTTGTTGGTTTAATATTGATTACATGTGTGTTCCACCGGTCTGTTCGTGAAACCAGGCCTTTGTCGCAGGTCGTTTCCTCCGCTCTGTCCTTTTAAACTGAAGCTTTGGAGTTCAGACTGCTTTATCGATCCTGCCTCAGTCCTGTGTGTGTCACCTCGGCCACTTGCACTTTATCAACGCACCAAACAAAAGCCGGTTAACCGGGCATTAATCCGCAGGTTGGTCCCTTTGTTGTACCTTTAGGTTCGTAGACAATGCAGGGTGGGCATTGAGCTGCGCTTACTCTCTAGAGGGAACCACTTGGCTAAATTTAAGCTTTCTTTGGGATAGAAAGTTCTATGTGTGCTTTTTGTTCTTTACTGAAACAATAATAACCCAGTCTGGACCCTGCACACATCTGATGTGTCCTTCAGAGGAACCGCCCAGATGCTTGCACTTGTTCTTCAATCAGGTCAGAGGAGGTGAGTTTATTGTGGCAAAAGCTCAACGCTCATTACGGTAACTGCATCTGGGGAGGATGAGCTCAAGGTTTTGAGCATCAGCCAAGCTGCGTGAGCGACTGATGAGATTGCGAGCGGCTCCGTAGAGGTCTTTGTATCTCCTGTTTGTTTGGATGCAGAATGAGCTCAACAGAGAAGAGTGTTTTGAGTGTCAGCCTCACATTCTGCATTGTTCCACCAGCTCCAATGTTCTGTTAGTCTGTGTCTTTCATGTACTCTTTTTTTTTTTTGGTATTAATCATATAATAAACCAGAATTTCATTCATTCATTCATTATCTTCTGCTTTGTCCTCTATTAGGGTCGCGGTGGGGTTCCCTATGCCCATCCAGGGGAGAATATTTTGGGCGCAGGGCAGATACACCCGGGACAGGGCGCCAATCTATCGCTGGGCACACACTCACTCACACAGACACGCACACAAACACACTCTATATGGGGGCAATTTGGAGAACTCAACTAACTTGATCCATGTTTTTGGACTGTGGGAGGAAACCGGAGAACCCGGAGGAAACCCATGCAGACATGGGGAGAACATGGAAACTCCACCCAGATGGGGATTCAAACCGGAAATCCCTAGTGCTGAGAGGCGAACATGCTAAACCACTAAGCCACCATGCTACCTAAACCAGAATTTAAAAGTTGCTATTATAGATTCCTAAAAATGTAAAAAATGTTAAGCACTGATGTTGCCTACACAGTACCCAATCAGGAGCCATTTAGAATTTGGACACTGGTGTCCCGCAGTCATGTACAATCCCGGTATAACAAACATCTGAATTATACACAGAGATATTACTTACTAATACTTAATAACGCTCCACAATCAGGATGTCCGAAGCACTTAACTACGTCATAGCACCGTTTCATAATGGGTTATGAATAGCAGTTTTTATTTGGCAGTTATTCGGCAATTAAAATGTAATAAATGTGACAGGCCTGCATTGATGATTTGGTTATGTAAAGTACTATGACAGCTCTTGGTGTAGATTGATGTCACATATTATAAGAGACGGGGCATTTCTGAGCTCCGTCTATTTGTATCTAATCCCAATGACCCAATAAATCGTGCTACTAAGACCGACCGGCCCAAATGACATCATTTGCTGGCAGATTTGTTTTGTTGTGCGTTCAGAGACTGCCTGTACCGTACTCTGAATATGGCTTTAATTAGTGCACGGCTTGCTTGTGTTTCCACGAGCATCATATTGTGACAGCTGCCTCTCAGTAGGACTCTCTGGTTCATCTTCTCTTTTTGGATAATGTTACAGAACATCGTTTAATGTCCCCTGAAGGATATGTTCTGTGCATGTTCTCCCTATTGGGGCAAATAAACCCTGCAGAAATGTGCCGGTTGGTGTGTAGGTGCATTTATATTAAGCACTTGAAGTAATGTGGTGAAGCATTGTCCTGTCAGGGCGTGGCGCTGCAATGAGTCCAGGCGTAATTAATGAATACGGTGTGATTTGTGTTTAGAGAGGCCGGTGAATGCTGACCAGCAGGAGCGGACTCTGCTGAAGGGCGTCTTCAGCGTGCGCAAAGGCAAGACGCAGCTTCACAAGTGGGCGGAGCGGCAGGTCATGCTGTGTGGTACATGTCTGATCGTGGCCTCTGTTAAAGACAGCATGACTGGAAAGATGCACATACTGCCCCTAGTCGGGGGTAAGGTAAGGCATCTGAGAACTGTTCTTTTTGTCCTTGTTCTTTTCCCGACCCCGCAGCTGGGGCGCACAAACGCAGCTGCAGATGACTCGGTGGGTGATTAATGGGACGTTGGAATATGAGCACAGAGGTCTGAACCAGATTCACCTTACGTAGAAGTCAACGTAACTCCTCAGTGTTCTGACTTAAGTAACATTTCACTACAACTCGTCACCTTACAGATTAAATCCAGTGCCTTGACCTTCTTTTAGCTGTAGTGCCTTTGCTTTAAAATCAAATCTCATCCGTTTTGGTGAATCTATGTCTCATAAGATTTACACAGAACTAACCTGTATGGAAAGGTGCCGTAAAAGGAATCCAGTTTGTATTAACGCCATTAACGCCAATCTTTAACACTGCCCCTGAGGAACCTCCTTTCCTAAAGTATCCTTACTCAGGCTGAATAACATCTTTACAAGACCTTTGTTGGCTGAAACCTATGCGCAATACGGGAAGCAATATGATGCTCAGGAAAAGGAAGTATCAGGATCAGAAATCATTGCTTTAGATGCCAGGATAACATTTATTTGTCACTCAAATTGCAATTGTAAAGTTTGGGAAACGGCAGCACGCCAACTGTGAAGCACGGTGGTGGCAGTATTATATTTTGTGGTAATGTTTTGCAGTGGAGAGTTTATTGGACCCTGTTTTACAAGCATCAGTTTCATTTACACCGTATTACTCTTCTATAATTAACAACTCCATCATATCTTCATTGTGCTCTAAGGTGGAGGAAATGAAGAGGAGGCAGCACTGTCTGATGTTCACCTCCGCTGGCCCCCAGGCCCAGACGTATTACGTCAACTTTGACACCCTGGCCGAGTTCCAGCGCTGGCATCGTAAGGCCTCCAAAGTAAGTTGATGGTTTTTATCTAATCTCCTGACTTAGGCTTTTATTAAAGAGCACAAAGTCTGTGGGGTGAATTACTGTCTCCTCCCCTTGGCCTTTTTATTGATTGGTCTTTTGTTGTGTGTGTGTGTGTGTGTGTGTGTGTGTGTGTGTGTGTGTGTGTGTGTGTGTGTGTGTGTGTGATTGCTGTAAATACTAAAATTTCAATAGAGTGTTGTTGAGTGACACCTGCCTTTACACTTCGACAGAACCTTTGGTTAATTAACATTCTAAACGTCGACAGTCTGGGGCTTCCTTGATGCAGGCGAAGCTTGCTCAGGGACAGACGAAGCGGGAAGGAGAATAAAATATCTAATTAGTCAGCTTTAATTTGGGAGGAGGGAGGCTTTGTGAAGTGAAAAGTCGAGTGTAATGCTGGTGTCAGAGCGACTGTGAAACAAAAAAGAGGAAGAGAGTTTGAGAACAGACACATGTTGGAGTTACTGAACTGACATGATGTTCTCAGCTCGAATTCATTTGTGGTTTAGGACATGGCTTTATTTAACTACTTTAAGAGATGTTCATTTGTGTCTAATCCATGTGAATATGAATGTGACGTAGGTTGTTTTAAACAGAATTTAATGCTGAGTATGATGTGCATCTTTTCATTATTGAGACTCATATCAACACTGCGCGTTTTCACTCGGTTATTTCTGCAGATCGTGTCTCAGACGGTCAGTTTGGTGGACCTTTCATGCTACAGTCTGGAGGAGGTGTCCGAATACCTTTTCTACAGCCAAGATGTCACACATCTGAACCTGCGGCACAATTTCATGACTCTGGAGGGTCCTGGAGGTCTTTGCAACTTTAACAGGTGAAGTTTTCTTCCTGTCGAACCAGAAGCAAACACTCAGCATTACACAGATCAAACCTGTGAGGCAGACTGACTGAGGCTCATTTAGATCGGATGAGGTTGTGATTATTGTTCAACTGTGAAGGATATACGAGGTGACACGCAGTCTGCCATGTGATGCCACCGTCGCAGCTGATTTTTCAGTGTTGATGCTTTAGACTCCAGTATCTATTCTGACGCAGCCAATCAGCACAGACTCATGTCTAAAATAAAAAAAAATTAGGTTTACAGTAAAGCTGTCCATCTTCTTTAAAATCCAGGTGAGTTAATGATTGTAGATCTTATCTGTGTGTGTGTGTGTGTGTGTGTGTGTGTGTGTGTGTGTGCGCGCTTATATAGATTTACTCAACTGAAGAGCCTGAACCTGTCTCACAACCGGTTAGGTGTGTTTCCAGAGACGGTGTGTGAGATCCCAACGCTGTCTGAACTCAACCTGTCCTGTAATGGACTCGGCTCTGTCCCTCCTTGTTTAGGGAATCTCCAGAGGTCAGTCTTCGTTACCCACAGATCAGTTTCCCTCGTTCACTCTTTATTTCCACATCTACTATCAGAACTCCTATACAATTTACAGTAGGTCATGTTTGCGTCATTCAGCCATGCATTTCTTTATCCGATAGCCCCGGGAGACCAATGCGGGTAAGCAGGCTTATCCACAATTGCATTATGGTCCATTTCATTTGAACTGGGATACTGGAGGATATGGGAGCACAACCCACTTGCACCATCAGTATATCACATACTGTATACATAATAGTGAAAAAGATGCATGTGGTCACATTAACGCAAAATGCACACAGCTCTGTCTTATGTTTTCAGATAATTCTGATATTATTGAAGTTCACAGAATGAACATGTTGTTCAGCCTACAGACACTCTCTCTGGATGGAAATTATTTATGTTCCCTGCCTGAGGAGCTTGGAGACTTAACGCAACTCTGTAGCCTCGGACTCTCCTTCAATAACTTCCCATGTGTTCCTCCTGTGCTGGAGAAGCTCAGTGCTCTGGACAGACTAGCCATGGCCGGGAATCGGGTTTGCACTTTGGAGCTGAGCAGCCTGCTGCGGATGAACCACATCAAGAGCATAGATTTACGGTAAGCCATCAAAGTCACAGGTATAAAGGGAGAGTCAGTGATTGAGAGGGAACTAAAAGCGCAAATAGTGCAACGGCTTTACCTTTAATATCCAACTGCAGTTGTTGTGTTGCGATTTATTGGCTCTTAGACTGAAGCTACATCGATGTTTATTGACTCAACAATGAGCATGTACTTAAATCAAGTACCATCTACACAACCTATTAATTGTGTGCAAATTATGTCAGACTTGTTTTGTTTAATTACAGAACACAATGATTTAATGATGCACTATATTATAGGGGCTTTGTTCTGTAATTATTCATCCATTTTTTTTATTTTCTCTTTCGTGTTCGCCATCATCCTTACAGTTAGTATGCATAATTTATGGGGATGTATAGGAAATGGTAATGTAAGAAGTGCATCGTGCCTTTTTTAGACTAAAGATTTTATAATACAATAGAATCTCTCACTAAGGAAGAGTAGCATTTCTCATCAGACTGTGTTGCTCCTTTGCTTTTTTTTTTTTAACTCGTGATGATGGATGACGGGGGTTTTCTGCACCTGTGATAGATCAGAGCTTCAACCTGACTAACAAATAAGATTGTGGCCGTGATCTGCTTCAGCAAGAGGAGGTGGAGGATTAAAGCCTGTGTGACCTGGCTGTACCTAAATAGCTCAGATTAGACTTCTCTCAAACACCGCTGTGTCCTAATGTTACCTACAATCTCATTCCACCTCACATCTGAATGTAGAAGTGATTTCCGAGCTTACCAGCAGCAGTTTTATAATTGAATCATTTTTCTTTTATTTGACATGATTGCTGATTTTAAAGGAAAGGAAAAGCCAAAAATTCTCCAGTTTCTTGAACTTTAAAAAGCTCAAAGTGTGGAAAAAGTCTCATGGCATATGACGTATCAATCGTTTAAGCCTTTTTTGTTGACTGTAATAACATTTGGTACCTTAATATTACTATCTATCATGTGTCTCTTCTCCAGTTATGATTAAATGTTAATGTAATTTATGAAAATATATTCAAAAAATTTTTCTGTCTTAAAATAATAATAATAATTACCCAAATACAAATTTGCTCTGATTATCCTGTGTCTTGGCCAAACGTAATTTAATCTATGTTTGTTTTTCAGGCTAAACGGCCTCTGCTCTGTTAAGAGTGAGACATTAGAACCCATAAAGCAGCTCATTCAGCTGGATGTGAGGGACAACCGACTGACTTCACTGGACCTGACTGCTGCCTGCAACCTGGAGGCTCTGCACTGCGAGCGCAACCACCTGGAGACTCTCGCACTTAGTGGCTTCATGTTGCGTACTCTGTATGCGAATAACAACCGTAAGTGCAGCTGAGAGATATATATTTATATCTTTTTATGTTAGCTTAAATGAAAGAGCCACATCGTGTTTTCTAATGATTTAAATTTAGACTTTAGATGTTAATGCAGGTTCTATTTTTTTTTTCGTCCAGGTCTCTCCACCGTCAGCATCTATCCTGTTCCTAACCAGCTGATGTACATGGACCTGTCTTGGTGCGTCTACAGTTCCACTCCGGCCATGTTAATAAGGTGTATAGTGCAGCTCTACTCATTGTATGGTAATACTGTAGGAATCTTCTGGAATGCCTGCCGGACTGGTTGTGTGACAGCAGGAAGATCGAGGTGCTGGACATCTCCCACAATCTGCTGTTGGAACTGCCAGCCAGGTAAAACAGTATGTTCATGTGACTCTTTTCCCGATTTGAGTCGCGCTCGTTGAGCAGAATGTGGGGGAAACACCCTGGACAGGTCGCTGGTACATCACAGGGCATGCACACAGACCATGCATATATTCAGAGTATTATATTCACCACATGTTTTTAAAGAAAGCCAATAGAGACATGGGGAGAACATGCAAACGCCACACAAAATGAGCCCTAACCGCTTGGCCATGAACCTTCTTTCTTCGAGGTGAATGTGTAAACTGCTTCCATGCCATGTGGCTGTACACAAATGTGTAAATGTGTTAGAGTCAGGGTTCAGGTAAAAATGTATTAACTATGTGATTCCCAATATTACACTTTCAACAGTTTGATGTTAAAATGTTCACCTTAAATCACTGCTTTTCAGGCTGCTCAGTGGTCTGAGTCTGCGGAAACTTTTAGCTGGCAGCAACTCACTTCAGCGGCTGCCTGAACTTCATGACCACATCTCGTTGGAAACCCTGGACCTGCAGCACAACAAGCTCGACGAGCTCCCGGAGAGCTTTTTCTACAAAGCCTTAAAGTAGGTCATTCCCCTTTTTTTCTGTCCCGCACACCCTTCCTCTTCCTCTCTGCCTTCTTCTGCGCATCGGCCTGCTTTTATGTTTCCCGCCCACCTCTCTTTATTTGTCCGGGGCAGGTGCTTAGATGGCTGCAGTTGTTTCGTTCTCTGCCCCCTTGGGTGTGTTGCTCGGCGGCTCGGCTTTGTGCTTCAGTGCCCTGTTACTGCACCGACAGAACAGATTGCGCTGGATCCCAGAACTTGGCGTGAGGCTTGTATCTAATCAGCAGAGATGGAGCGAATGCTATAGCATTAAGGACGTTATATAGAGCTGCCAGTGAAGATGTTTTATCTGCTTTCAGACCGCTAGGGATGGATCTCCCGAGTTTATGCAGAAAAGGAAGTGCAGCCAGGGTGTGGTGGTGTAATACGAGCTCCAGATGCAATTTCCTCTGGATTAAATCTGCCTTTAAGGAAGCAAGATCTCTAATAATGCTGTCTCTTAGTACTGAGTATTTTAGAGCATCTTCTTTCCTTAGCTGGGATATTTTTTTCCATTAGTGTTTTCAGATGGCTTCCATTAAGCCATGTCGGTCTTATCGATTCCTTCTCCCACCTATTTCATTCTAATATGAGAAGATGTTGTATTACAGAGAACTTTTGGGGAAGGGCCTGAACATTAATCTTGATCTTGGTTGTAGTGTGCTGTTGGCGAACATACCCGCCAACCTTGATTTATTTTATTGATTTCTATTTTGTCCACTTCTTTTGTCCGCAGTCTGAAATACTTAAATGTGTCGGCCAATGCGCTGGAAACCATTCCCCCATGTGATGACTCTGAGGAGTCCCTGAGCGCTCTTCAGGAGCTGTACCTCACAGGGAACCGCCTGAATGAGAACTGCCCTGCTCTGCTGGTGGGCCACCAGAATCTGCGGGTCCTGCATGTAGCCTACAACCAACTACCCTCGTTCCCGGCAAGGTATCAAAGCATTGTGGTTGAAGGCTTGACTGTGTGTAAGGACTATTTAAAAAAAAAAAAAAAAAAACACTGTAACCCCTATTAAAAACTGATTATCAATTAAATCGGCCGCTGTACTGATAGATGAAAACGAATCAATCAGCGGTTGCAGCTTCAGTAAGATCACTACTTCAGGCTTCAGGCTAGCATGTTCCATATTGCCTGATTTTTTTTATTATTGTGCTTTGTTGTATTCAGTAAGCTGAGTAAGCTGGAGTTCCTCGAAGAGCTCAATGTAAGTGGCAACAAACTGAAGACCATTCCCTCCACTGTGTCCAGTTGTAAGAGGCTGCACACCCTCATTTCTCACTCCAACAACATCAACGTCTTCCCCGAAGTCCTCAGCCTGCCAGAAATAAAGGTCACTGCATGTGTGCATGTAGCTTTAACAGTAAAATATTCCATCAGTACACTATACATCATGTCTATTAGTAAATCTGTACAATGCAGTTGTATGGGGCAATCGGTCATGTCAAAGCAAAGCCCTTGTTTATGCCACTGACTGATTTCATAATAACGTTTTAGGTATCTGATAACACGGAAGAAATCGTTCCGACCAAAGACTTGTTCATGTTTACCTTCATTACTCTGAAGAAAATCCGATGAGCCGATGAAATGTGCTTTTTGTGTTGCAGCTGGTCGATGTGAGCTGCAATGAGCTCACTGAAATCGCTCTGTCAGAGTCTCTGCCTGCCACATTACAGGAACTGGACCTGACCGGCAACAGCAGCCTAATGCTGGAACACAACACCCTCAACCTTTTCAGGTGAGGAGAATCAGGTGAATGTAAACAAATGGTTCTGTGATTTGTTGTTATAAAATTCTAGCAACCATTGAAATGTCATCAGAGATATAATCATTCAAGGTGCATTCTGTCAGACTGAAGGGAATATATTGTCTATAACTTCTTATTAGCGTGTATTTATTCCAGAAGAACTCCAGAAGGTCCTCATGACTCAGTGGTCGTTGTATTGATTACTGGTTTTCATAGCAGCCACGTTTCAGCATGTGCCTGCTGTGTTGGTCAGATGTGGAATTGAATTATGATGGGATGCTGTTCTAGTGTGAGATGTTTAAGAGCTGCTTTTTATTTTATTGTGCTCAGTCATATAACTACTTTGAAGCTGGACCAGAAGCCATCGCTGACCGGGGGAGACTCCCAGGGACCCTGCAGTCTGTGGGATCATGGCTATGCCGAAATGAGCGGCCAAAGAAATAAGTGAGCCACAAACTGGTGACCAAGTGCACTGTGTTTTTACATTATTATAAGTGCTTCACTGGTGTATGTGGGTGTGTGTGTGTGTGGGATTCGAACCTTACCCATCACAGAGGGGCGAACAGGCTGACCACTAAGATCTCTTTGTTTCTGTAGGTTGTGTGTGTCTGTGCTGGCCATGGACCACTTTGGAGATGCCATGGAGGCAGCTTATGGGATATTTGATGGTGACCGTAATGAAGAGGTGCCACGGCTCCTCCAGTGCACCATGGGTGATGTGCTCGCCGAGGAGGTCCAGCACAGCTGCGTGGACAGTGTTTACATGTGCAACACTTTCCTCACGTCACACAGGTGTGTGTGTGCTAGAGACATTTTACATTCATTCATTCATTCATTCATTATCTCCCGCTTATCCTCTATTGGGGTCGCGGTGGGGTTCCCCATGCCCATCCAGGGGAGAACGTCTCGGGCGCTGGGCAGATAGACCCAGGACAGGGCGCCAATCCATCGCTGGGCACACACTCACTCACACAGACACTCTCTATAGGGGGCCATTTTGGAGAATTCAATTGACTTGATCCATGTTTTTGGACTGTGGGAGGAAACCGGAGAACCCGGAGGAAACCCACGCAGACACGGGGAGAACACGGAAACTCCACCCAGATGGGGATTCGAACCGGGAATCCCTAGCGCTGAGAGGCAAATGTGCTAACCACTAAGCCACCGTGCCGCCCTGAGACATTTTACACAATAATGTAATGCAGAAGCTTGAGAGGAGACATGACGGATGTTAAGGGTCTTTTAATCTTTTATATCAACAGAAAGCTGGGGGTGGCTGGCCAAAAGCTTGGAGCATCAGCTCTGCTCTGCTATGTTCACCATGAGACCTCTGAGCTCGGAAGCTACTTCAGCCTGACCGTGGCCAATGTGGGCACTTGCCAAGCTGTGCTGTGCCGTGACGGGCAACCTCTGGCTGTCTCCAAGGTTTTTAGTCTGGAGCAGAGTGTAGATGAGATGGACAGAGTTAAAACAGCCAAGGCGATCATCACTGAGGTAGAATAGAACACGTCTTCAAGGTAAATCTTTAAATACGATGACCGAACGAGAACAACTAGAGTAACTTTGTACTTTCCATGCTGTAGGATAACAAGGTGAGTGGGGTCACATGCTGTTCTCGCCTGCTGGGCTGCTCCTACCTGTCACCCTGGGTGCTGCCCAAGCCCTGGGTCCGCACCGAACCTCTGTGTCCACAGGATGAGTTCCTGATCCTGGGTAACAGGGCACTGTTTCAACATCTCTCCTACCAGGAGGCAGTAAAAACTGTGCTGATGGTCCGAGACCCTCGAGCTGCTGCCAAAAAGCTCTGCACGCTTGCTCAGAGTTACGGGTGCAAAGACAACGTCGGGGCAGTAGTGGTAGCACTGCACATTGGGGAGGACAGCTGTACCTGTGAGCCTCAGGTCTCCGATGCTCGAGGACCCCGGGTGCCAACCCCTATCTCCATATCTATGCCACCTATTGATCCAGCGACACCTTCTTCAAGCAGCGGTATTGCCTCAGAATTCAACAGCGAGACATCTGCTTCTGAAGTGGGCAGTGAAGCTGGGTCTACAGCGTCTGACGAACAGATGTCTTCAGGCCCCAATGCCAAGCCCGAGCGCCGGTGCAGCCTGCATCCAGCAGCCACTTTGTGCAATGCAAGCGGCCCTGTTAGTCTGGTAGCAGGCTCTCATCCTACATTGTTCCAGCGCCAACCGTCCTCTGCTACCTTCTCCAGTAATCAGTCGGATAATGGTCTGGACAGCGATGACGAGGCCCCTTTGACGGGTGTCATTTCCAACGGGAGTAAGTTAGAGGTGGAGGTGGACATCCACTGCTGCGCATTCAAGCTTCGCTCTGTACCCCGGGACAGCCCCAAAGACCTGGAGCATCGATATGATTACCGGGGAAACGACTACATCAGCAGCAAGCCGTGCCGTCAGAACAGCGTGGTGGTGTCCACAGCTAACGGCTGCCTCCTAGCCGTTTGTGGTCGAGAGATCTCAGACCTGAAAAAATCTCCCTCTACATCCAGTCTGGTTGGGAAGAAGCTCTCTAATGGCTCTGTCGTGGCACCAGAGGACAGTCACAACATCATTGAGGTTGCACTGGAAGCACCCAAAAAGAAGTCGGGGTACTTTGCAGCCCCTGCTCAGCAAGATCCCGAAGACCAGTTAGTTATCCCTCCCAGTCTGGAAGACGATGTCCGGGAGCAGTTGATGAGCCAATGTGCTGTGGTGCCAGGCCCCCCACAACCCTCAACATCTGCCACTAATAGAGATACGGTATGGGATAGTACTCATCCAGGTCTGCCTGCCTCCACCTTTCAACAGGAAGTTTATGACACCGCTCTGTAGCAGGTGCTACTCTTTATGATCGAGTGCCATATTGCATTGGCAAGTGGTTTTACTTGCAACCTGTGATTTCTTAATTTTTTTTTTTTTTTTCAATCATTTCATTGCGCATTTAAGGCCCTGCATGTGCTTATGTGACAACATCCCACTTGTCGCGGCCTGGAAAAAGTGCACAAGTTCCAGGTCCAGTGGAACAAGGTCTCGATATATCATGGGCAGTTGCATTAGCATTAAAACCATGTCATGACCTAGAATACCTCACTACATTGACCTTTATGACAGGACCCAGATCAGGCTCTTATCTTATTTTTTGTTTCAGGTCCTTGATAGAGTCTTGGAGCTAAACCATGCTCAAGTTAAGCAAAGTGCCTATTGCAGCTGGTTGTGGATTTTTAAGGGTCCCATTTTTGCCGTTTTCTTAAACCTGAGCCAAGTTGATTTACGTCAGCTTTTCAAGTCTCATGGCCCAGATTCCATCGTCACATCCGATCTCACTGATCTCAATGTACTAAAGGAAAGGTTCGTGTGCTTAGCTCCAGACCTACGGAACGGTCATCGATGGAGCAAGAACAAAACCAACTTCTACAGTAAAACATTTATAACATAGTCAAATGATAGTGACTGACGCCATTTGAAAGTAGATCAGAAACAGTTATTCTGGCTGAAATTACAAACATAGCAATGAACCAGTGTTCAATGGGTGACCGGCTTCACGCAGTCATCTGAAAAGTTATAGGGTATAATTTCTGTGTACATATTTGGTGAGTTGCACTAAAGTACCTGTTGAGCATGAATGCAATGTTGCCATCATCAAGCAGAACCAATTAATCAGTCATTCAAGCAGAAACCCATGTGACATCTGTGTGGGATCATGTATTCTGAAATTGTTCTGGGTTTTTTATTTACCTTTCTTTTTTTTAATACCTTTGTCGTGCACAGATGCCATCCAAATTAATTGCATTGTTGACTTTGGATGGATTTCAGATTGTTTCCAGATTCTTTATGTTGCTAAATTGAGATCTTTTATGGGATAAACCACTGTACACAGTTGTCGAGATGGTACATCTTTAGCCACTACGTGTTGGTAAAAAAATGCTTTGTTTGATTTTTGACCCAAAATGATGCAGGTAAATTTATTTTCTACATTAATTGATGATATAACGGTTATATAGCATAATATAGAACACAGCACTTCGCTTTATTCACTCTTTCATTTTAAAACGTAATTGGACTTCAACTTGTTATCGCCTAGACACCAGATTCTCTGACATTCTCTTCAGAGAGAGTGAGTTTGCATATTTAAAGATTTGTAGGTACACACATAATTTATCTGTACGGTAATGGATCCCAAGCTCACAATGGAATAGTGGATCCCAAGCTCACAATCTGATTGGCTAAGACATTTCTCATCGTGCTGTTATTAGTAATAACAATAATAACTTCTGTTTCACTGCTTCACTGCAATTTAAGGAAAATAACAGTTCCTCATATCATGATAAGCACCTTATTAACACCTAAATCTTATTTGGGATCATAACCTCAGCACAGTGACGTTCACCTTGTTATTAATTCACTGCCATTTTTCTTCTACTGTAGTATGTAGTGTGTTCTGCACAATGTTCGAATGTTCTGTTATTTAAACATGCATTAGTCTAGTTGATGATGAAGACCCTACGTGACTTAAAATGCGTTCTGCGCAGCATTTAACATATCGCATTGCTGCACAGATAACTCTATACTAATTTAAATAATACAAAGTTATTTTGGGCTTTGCAATTCACCCATTTTGATACTTTATTGTAAAGGTCATTGTATGCGTTTAGCTAACTGTGCTGTGCCAACACATCCAAACTTATTTACTGTGTCACACAGAACTTTATAGAAAATCAAAATACCACACAGAAACCTGAGGTTGGTTCAGAGCACAGAGGCCTTGTAACGAGTTGTAACAGATTGCTTGTGGATTCATGTGACACTTTCTTTTCCTACATACAGCTGCAGACCAAAATCTGCCGCTCTTGTGCCAAAAGGAGAAATACATGTGCGTAGTGAGTGTTCGTAGGTTCCTCAGTACGGAACCATTGGAATGGCCAAAACACTTCTGGCAAAGCCTTAAAGTGATGCATTCTTCATCTCCTTTCTCACCTCACTGCAGTACGTAGTGATCGTCCCCTGACATTTCAGGTTGCATTTTTTTCACGACCACATTGTAATATACAGAATGTTTTTGTCTGTACACTGAAACATTTCATTCGGAAATAGTATTTTGTAATACAAGCCAATCATTTCCCGCTTGAAGAGAGTATTATGGTATGGTTTGGTATGTTAGTATATCATAGCTTTTTTTTTTTTTATCTTTCAATTGGGAAAGATTTTTCACTACAAAGGCACTTTGTACAGAGTTGATGAAATTGCCATAATAATAATAATAATAATTTATTTGTGATTAAGTTATAAGCTATTTGTTAAAATGCACAAAGACTTCTAGGTCGTCCTTGCGTTCTAATTGCCGTGGCCCCTCACAGGCAAGCATTTGCTCTTCTCCAAGAGAACATGATGTGAGCTGAATCAGAGGATCATTAAGCCCAATATGGTTGAGTGATGTGAAAGTGAGACATTCCGATTCTTAATGTGATGACATGGTACAGAACGTTATACTCTGCATCATGTAGTCACCTGCTGAACTTAATACACACTCCACTATAAACACTCCCAGAAAAGTAAGTTAGGCCCAGGGGCCCTAAAACTTGCATCAGTGATTTTTTTGAATAGAGATGCAGATAAGCAGATGTCGTTTTTGGCGCTTGTTCTGTTTTGAGGGAAACAATCGCTGATGCTCTACACTTTATTAAATATTATCATTCAGTCATGTAAACAGTTTTTCTCTGAGAAAAGAAATATGCAAATCTGATTTATTTGTTCAGCGTAATAATTTAGCGTTTGCCTGCTGTACATGTAAGCAATTTGATCTTCAAAGGGCAAGAAAAAAATGTATTAGAACATCCGCTTCCCTCCAAGTGGGTCTGAGTGTTTACCTCAATCATTACCTGCGATACTGTTGCTGTTTTATTGTTGTAAGCTCCAGACTTTTGTTTTATGATTACAATTTTTTTTTCTTCAGATCTGGAAGCTTTAATTAAAATGGAAAAGAGGCTGCACATGTCTGAGTGAACACTGTGTCCCATGTGTTCAGTGTAACCTATGCTGTCTGTAATAGGAATGCTACATGATGCATTTCTTCAACAAAAAGAATACTATTCATAATACTGTTGAAAATAAGAACTGAATTTCAGAACCAGTTCTCCTTCGATGACATTTCAAAACCCTGTTATCTCATCAATTTGCTTTACTTGTATGTAATCAGCGTCTTTCGATTTGATCCGATTTGCGTCGGGTTCTATTTTATGTTTGCTTTAAAAGTTTTTTGATTTATATTTTCACATCTTGTCGATTCTTTTCCATACGACTCGCTGTTCGTCATTGGACTCTGACTTTGGGTTGTTTCTCCAGTGTGTTTGCAATGTGACCAAAGTTTTAAGCTCTTCATTATTTCTGTACCATGTTATTATTTGTAGAGATGCTTGAATATTTTCTCTCAAAGCCAAGAAGCTGAAGTTTATTTTTGTACTTCATGGGTTCGCGCAGATCAATAGGACCCTCAAAACTGAATCTAGAATGGCATGCTGGTACCTCCACTGAAATTGTTTGTTGAAAACACTTATTATTAATGTATTAAATGTCAGAAGCATGACCTATACAGATGACTACATATAATAATAATAATAATAATAAAGGTAAGAACTGGTTACTTTGTACAAAAGAACATTTCTAATATGTTGTTTTAAATATCCAAAGCTTAATGTACACAATATTTTTATGTGTTCAATTTAAGCATGCAAAGATCTGCTAAGAATTTTATTTGGAGTCGGTTTATTGATTTAGATGAGAGACTTAACACAAGCACTTTGCTGTTTTGTCAGCTAGACCGATGCTCCTTTGGACTTGGGTGTCTGATGGCTCATGTTTTCATTTGAGATGCTGCTATGACTAGTTTGGAGCAGAAAAGCTGTATTTTTAATTACATTTTCAGCCAAGTAGCAATAAAAAAACAAGTTTATACTGTGAATTGTGTTTAAGCAGTTTCCTTTAGGAAAGACAGCTCATTTGTGTAAAAACGTCTGCTGTTATATGGGTCAAATGAAACATTTATGTTTTATTATTTATTAATTTACTATTTTTAATTATTCCAGAAACTGTTTACTTGGACAAGGTCTTTTGAATCAAATCTGTTTCTCCATTTGTACACATTTTATTTCAGACACACTTGTATTAAAACTTTCAGAAGTTGCCACAAGTTTGAAAATGTTTAAAATTTTCATTTTCATAAACAATAATAAGCTATATAGAAAAAATATAGGAACACCGCGATTAATTAGTGGTGTGTTAACTCAGTGACAACTGTTTGCTTTTAACATTGTGGGAACAGTTTGGCGAAGGTCCATAAACACGTTTGGATGATTGGGGTGTGGAAGAACTTGTCCAGCCCACACAGAGCTGTGACCTTATCCACATCAAAACTACTAGCAAGAACCATGATGGAGATCCTCCTAAATGACCTTGGTGTCAGACCTTAAAAAAGGGAGAAATCGACTTCAAAAGGGATGTCTCAAAATCCCCTGTAAGTGTCTTAACATCACACCAATGTAAAATATCATTTGCATTGCATTTAGTTTGCGTCCACTGCATTAAATACAATAGTAAAAACAAAAGTTTATTTAAACATTTACATGTTTACATATAAAAATAGTCATACAGATATTTGAAAATAATCAAATATAGAACGATTCACAGTGATTTACACAGAGTTATTGAATGGTTTTGAGTATGCCACTTCTCTGAATCTTGACCTTTTACATGTAACTGAAGGAATAACCTCTTTTGCAGTTGTAGTCTCTTCGTGCTGCATGATTTACAGGTTGTTATCCTCTGTCTCCCTCTGCTGTTTCATCTTTCTGACTGTTCTAAAAGCTCGAATGGCGAACACTGCACTCAGCATAAAGAGGATTACACACAACACCCCAAATATGCCTCCTGCAACATCTATTCCACTGAGCTGACACTCGTTATTTGTGTAGCCTTTGCCCTTGTACAAATCTTCTCTTTCTTTGCAGATGGGGTTGCTGTAGATCTCCTGGAGTTTGATGAAGTAGAAGGCAAGGGCTGGAATGTAACCTAGGCTTATCAGCCCATCCACCAAGGCTTCTGCTAATAGCACAGGAGGACAGAGGAAGGGTATGCGGAACACCCCCAGCGCCAACATCGCTAAAGCGTAGGTCATCAGTGCCCCACCGAATGCCATGCTGAAGATGTAAGGGGGCAGCTTAAGCTGGTAGAACTCTGCATCTAGCTGCTTTACTCTCACCAAATCCTGCCCTGTAAATGCTTGGGCTCCTCCATAGTAGTAATAGTACAGTCCACCCAAACTGGCGATGTCCTGATATTCGTTCTTGTTACTGTAGGGCACTCCAGCACAGATGATGATAAGCAAATTAAACAACACTTCTATTGCTTGACAAATACCTGGATACAGGAACAAATTAAATGTGATTAAGAGGTAAGAAGGTAGACACATACATCACCACCTGCAAATATACCCTTTCAATAATGATTCTTTCCAACCTCTGGATGTAGGAATGTATCTCAGGTTGTAAGGCACCTCTCTGTGTGTGGATTCATATGCTGATGTATCTGTAAATCTACAGCAGAAAGTAAAATATTAAAATATGTAAAATGATCAGGCTGCAGAGAACAGATAGCCGCTGATACGTGTGCTTACTGATCTGGTTCTCTGTGGGGATATCTGTCTTCAGAATAAGCAGTGCCCCTCTCATCCCTATACTGAGACTGTCTACCATCTCTCCTGTAATCTCTTGTTTCTCTTTCAGGATTTCTTGACTCCAGATTTGTGTTCCTTGACTTGTGATGGCGTTCCGGCATTGCCACAGAGGAATAAGTTCACTGCAAGAAGGTGAAAAGAAAAAAAAGGGTGGGTAAATTATTAATGCAAATATTTTATATATATATATATATATATATATATATATATATATATATATATATATATATATATATATATATATGTGTGTGTGTGTGTGTGTGTGTGTGTGTGTGTGTGTGAATAGTTGTTAATATTTTTTTCATTATTTGTACAAACAAAAATCATGCCAATTATATGACACTAAAAAATTTTTGGTTCTGCTTTAAATTCTGTCTTAATACTTTATACAGTTAAACAAATACTGACATTGTTACCGTGATTTTTGTTACATATTTTAAATCTGCTTCTACACACAGTTTGTATTAATGAAATAAAAGCATAAGTTTCTGTTAAGGAAATAAAAATGTTTTTTTCTGTGGCTTGTTTGTATGGAGTATGATTAAAATAAGACGGCATTTTCAACATCCACTTGCAATAAATGACCGCATTGTCGTGACGCTGTTTCCTGTTTATTGCAGGTTCTTCGTGTCATATCGATAATGTTTAGTAAATTGTTAAAAATGAGCAGGTTAAAGTAAAAAAAAACATGAAAGTTTTTCCTGAGTTAAACGATTTGTCTTATTTGTCTCCTCAGTGATGTTTAGTCGTAAAAACTGAGCGACGTCGAAATTACCTGTAATTACGACCGATTTCCTCTTAACCTGCGAACGGCTTAAATATATAAACTTTAATAACACAAGTCCGAGTTAAACACCTGTATATGTTCCACAACGATCCCCCGCTGTATTATAGCGAAGTGTACGATACCTGGGCTTCGTTTCTGTTTAGTTTCGGGTTGTTTCTCTTTTAGGCGTGGCACCAAGCTCCGCCTCCTTCAACCTCAGGTGTTTCTCTGTTTTCAGGCGTTTCTCTGTTTTCAGGTATTCTCTGCGTTCAGGTGTTTTTCTGCTTTCAGGTGTTCTCTGTTTTCAGGTGTTTCTCTGTTTTCAGGTGTTTCTCTGTTTTCAGGTGTTTCTCTGCTTTCAGGTGTTTTTCTGCTTTCAGGTGTTCTCTGCTTTCAGGTGTTCTCTGCGTTCAGGTGTTTCTCTGCGTTCAGGTGTTACTCTTTTTTCAGGTATTCTCTGCTTTCAGGTGTTCTCTGCATTCAGGTGTTCTCTGCGTTCAGGTGTCTCTCTGCGTTCAGGTGTTTCTCTGCTTTCAGGTGTTCTCTCTGTGTGGATTTTTTTGACTGGTGCAACCACACTGACTACAAAATTAAATGATAAGTCATTTCTTATGTTAAACCAAAAACCTCAATAAAATGACTTTATATTCAATGTTTTATTAAAACTTCCAAACATGTAAACAGCATATAGAGATGTTTTTTGAATGCCCATCCAGGGGAGAACCTTTTGGGCACTGGGCAGATACACCCAGGACAGGGGGCCAATCTATCGCTGGGCACACACACACACACTCACACAGACACACTCTATATGGGGCAATTTGTAGAATTCAATTGACCTTGAATCCATGTTTTTTGGACTGTGGGCGGAAACCAGAGAACCCGGAGGAGACTCACACGGACACGGGGAGGACATGGACACTCCATCCAGATTGGGATTCGAACCATATATAAATATTATATAAGAAGTACATAAACATGTTTTTTTTTTGTTTTTATTTTCCTGCAACTTAAAAAAAAATTAATAAATAAACTGGGCTGGCACGACTGTGTGTGTGTGTGTGTGTGTGTGTGTGTGTGTGTGTGTGTGTGTGTGTGTGTGTGTGTGTGTGTGTGTGTGTGTGTGTACACGCACACGCACACGCACGCGCGCGTTCCGCACTCGGGCACGGAGAGGCGAGACAAAGATGGCGGCCACGGCGAGGGAAGCGGCGTGATCCGTTGGAAAGTGGTAGCACACGGGGCCCCGAGTTGCAGCTTCACCGACACCGGCGACCGGAGGGCATGGGCGGCGCGACACTGTGAGGACGGCGTCCGCGAACACACCGGCTGCGAGACGAGAGCGCGTTCCCTGCGATCGAGCGAGCGAGCACGCTGACCGGGAGCATGGCTGCGAACACCAACCAGGTACAGCTCCACACTCACGCCGTTAAACGCGCTCTCACTGCGGGCTTCAGCTCGCAGCCCCGCCGCGCCGCGCCGCGCCGCCGGACCGGAGTCGGGTCTGCGTGGAGAGCGGCGGGTGGGCGGCGGGTTCGATGTAAAGTTGCGTTCTGTGCGGCTCATTGAAAGAGTGCAGCGGCGGCAGCGTGGTGCAGGCCCTCAGCCTGCTTATTCATTATCACTGCACTCCGCTTTAACGCTCCGCCTGTCCACCTTCCTTTCTGCCGCCGACTCATGCCCGGGCGGCGGCTTCGGGACGGGCTTTGACGTCCGGAGGGACAGGCTGTGGAGCGTGTATTATTATCATTATTATTATTTTTATATGTTGGCGAGGGCGTGTGTGTGCCGCTCCAGGCCCGCTCACACTCGTGTGCACATTTTATTAACGGTCGTTAGCTTTAGCTGCTAACGGGGGCCAACGGGAGCCGCTCGCTGCTACTCGGCGCGGTCCGAGGGAGCGGGTCGGCCGATGACAGCCGGCCGCGGGTGGGCGGCGTGCCGCGCGGCGGCTCCGGGCTGACCCGCAGGCGAGAGTCTCTGCACCGGCTGGAAGCGACCCGCAGCGGCGGGTCAGGTGCTATGTAGCTAGCTAATGACTTGACAGTATGGTGGGCCTGTTGATTGTAGGCGGTCTCATGTCCCTTCATTCAAAGTCCTTTGCTTGCAGGTCGTGAACGCTCACAAATGTGTTTTTAAGTTGAGCTGCTGCAGGGTTTTACGTAGCGTCGTTTTGTAAAGCTCTCAATACTCTTAACCTCTGCTGCCATGTTCCAAATTTAAAACTGCACCCCCCTCCCTTTGATGTACTTGACATTATAGTGTTCATATGACATCTGTCTTAAGATTTAAAAGGTGGAGCATTAACACCAAAGACAGCAGTCCATTTGTTGCTCCTTAGTTTGTATTAGTTGCCCCCTAATCGGCCATCAGTGGTCAGCCTGCTGCTGCTGGACTTTTTTTTGTTCGGTGGATTATTTCCAGTCCAGCAAAGAGAAATAATTCCAGCAATGCTGCTGTATCTGTCCTAATCTTCTAACACAATAAAATTAAATGGAACCAATAAAATTGAATATTAGTGTCGGTGGATCTAGTAAAGTAACTGGTGAGTTATCAACACTAACCCCTGCAAATGCACCAAAAAGAAGGTACTTTATTGAAAGTGACTGTACATTTTAAACAAGTCCTGACAGTGAGTATTGACCGTGCGCAGACTCAAACCCTCACCTCTATTTTGGCCATGGTCTTGAATATTAACCATACAGTTAAAGGCCATAGACCATTTTTATGGGTGTTGTAAACTTGGTAATTGTGTTTAGCAGTTCCAAACATTTTTACTCTCTTCTTTAGGTCATGCAAATTAAAAAGTTGAAACCTCTTAAGTATTTTACATGGTGGTTTGCATGTTTCTTTTAAAATATGTTGACTTATCTAACAGGTTTGTGGATCTGTTAGATCTGCTGCATTAATCAATATTTATTCATACTCCTCAAATAACTCTGTAAAAAGAAAAGAAAAAAAGAAAAGTCATACAGATATTTGAAGGAACATTCTACTGGGGTTCTTTAAAAAGTTGTAAAGACTTTTCAGCTGATTAACCTGTTTTTTAGCAGTGTGCTTTTTAATTCTTACCACACTGCTAAAGCGCTTTATCTCTACAATCTGTTCTTTGAACTAAAGGTCTGTTTTACACAGTCATCTTTAGCACATTAGATTTTGGCACAATCATCACACGTATTGGTTTAAAACAAAATGCTAATTTTGTAGTCATTTGTTTGATTATTATAGATTTTGGATCTGTTTTTTTTAAATGAGCCTTATAATACAAATGCAGTCTAAGCTGAAAGGGCCATTATATCTTAAAGAAGAACAGCCACCTCTTGTTTTAGTTGCAGAATGAGACCCCATTCAGGTTTGAGTGCCTTCTGTGTTTGGCAGAATCGAATTGTCACTGCCATGTAAGTGTAGGAAACGCTGTCTGCTGCTCAACATTGAATAAATAATAGTGACTCAGTGGATGCTTGAAATGCATTCAGCATGCCGTGATGTGCGGTGCTTGAGGTTATAGGTCTATTAACGGGTGTTGGTGGTATCAGTTGGCAGTTTCTGACAGAAAGCAAGCGTTTGCTGGCTGATTAAACATGTTAGATGGATGAGTGCATTGTGGGATTCCTCACGTAAAGAAGTTGTCTAAAAAAGGAACTCTGTTATAATGGAGTGGTGAGTCAGCCATAGTTGTAGTGCTATTTCCACTGCAGAGGCGCCGAATGAGGAAATTTTACAGACAACACACGGTTCTATAAGTCCTTCTCCTGTTATTGCAGTGGTAAAATTACGATTAATAAAGCTTAATACAGTATATCAAATGCTTTGTAAACACTATAGGCACTAAGAATTTTAATGAAAGTTTGATAACTGTTGACAAACAATTAATAATTTGAGAAAACCATTGATGAGAATGTCACGGATCTTTTTAATTCAAACGTCAACCATGTGGGTTGGTGATCCCCCTCCCCCCATGACGCAGTTATGAGTATAAAGTGTAAAGAAATCAATTAACATGTATGGTAGTAAAGCGAGTAGTTCTGCAATTTGTCGGTTCGCTCTGCTGTCTGTTAGTCTAGATAACGTGTGTGTGCGGGTGGGGGCCTAAGTGTGAGTTATTATTATTTTTTTTTTTTTAATTCTTTTTTTTCTAGGTGATCAGAATCTCTCTGAGATGGCGAGATATGCTTTTCTTAAACAAGTCATTCAATGGCACAATCAGGCAACATTTGGCGTGGTGTTTAACACACTCACTTGCTCCTGCTGTGATCTTTGCACCTGGATGGTTTTTCATTCGCCTCAGAGTGTTGTAATGCTACAGAGGACCAGTTTGTGTTAAACCCTGTTTCCAGCCTATAGTGTGAGGGAGCTTAGTGTGGTACGTGCACTTTGCCTACGAGGGGCAAGGGGAAATTCTTTCTGTTGTGGTTGTATTAACCAATCAGAGGCCTTTGGATTACAGCCTGACGTTTGTCTCTTGTAGTGCCGTTTCAGCAGTGGTGCATCGTAGAGAATTACATATGCTTTGGCTGCACTTTCTTTTTTCCTCCGCCTGCCTCTTTATGCTGCCGGTGTTGAATGTTAGGGCTCTTTATTTCTTTTGTCTATGTATTATAATAACTTTATATTATTATAGTATTGATATTTCCATTTGTGCACAAAGTCATTCTTAGTATATGTCTTAAATGTTTAGGTAACTGTTTGAACTCATTTCATCAAGTAGTTTGTCATTAAGGAAGTACATAGAACATAGTGGTTCAATTCAGGTAAAATAATACAGAGCTTAAAGTGCAGAACATCCCTGATTATTCATGGATTCGTTTGTCCCCCATTCTGTGGTCAGATACTTTCAGCAGCGTGATGTGCTTATTTTTATATGCAGAACTTAATAAAGTTGTAATAAAGATGTCAAAGCTGCATTTTGGTTTATACTAGTTTCTAATGGGAGTCACCGATATTAGGTTTGTGCAATTGGGATTAAAGTGATTATAGCCTTCTGTCGAAAAGCAGGTTAGCTGCACCGAAGTGGATTGTTCGTGGTCAAGCAGATAAAGGTTCAGCCGCAGTGTGAATCCACGTTAGTGTGTGTATAGTACTATAAAGGTTTTCGTGTAGCCCCACTGCCACAAGGCCCTTTGTTATGCAGTATATTAAATTGACCCCTGGTTTGTATCTGAACAGTCAGAATCCCATCATTCAATTTGGCAGAAGGGAATTGAATCCACTGGATAATTAGCATGCTAATGCTACATGACTCATCACTTTTCAACTTTTCTATTGCGTTGAGGGTCACCTTTACCCCGACAGATAATATGTAATGTGTTTCTCAATTGTTAACGTTGTGCAAGCTGTTAACCGATGACCCACAAATAACTCTTTGTGGTTTAAACTCGTCAGGTGTTGATGGATGGTGTTGTGGGTGGATGGTGCTCTGTATGGATGGTGCTGTGAGTGGATGGATGGACGGGTGACATGGTTCCACTACCAGGGAGGAATTAGGCATTCATTTCTTATATGTTCAGCAAACAGATTTGAATGTTATTCATAATACAGAAAGACTTTTTTAGACCGTCGGATGGTGAAATATTACTCACTGCGTGTTTCAGGATTTTTAGTTAATAAATTGCAGAGCTGCCTTATGAACTGCAGCACACATGGTTGAGGCCCCCCCCCCCCCAGTCAGCGCCAAAATCAAAACTTGATTTTTTAAAATTAAGACCCGATAGCATGAGGTAACTGTTGACAGAAGGGACTTTAGATGGGGTCAGAGTTTAACTTAAACTGAACTCTGACCGGGTCTGTCTTTTGTGACCACATCCATCTGCCCTGCAGGTGGTTCCGTGACTTCAAAGAGGGGTGTTTTGGCACACCCAGATTATTGCAGCCTTCTAGTTTCCTTAAACAGATGTGATTCCCAGCTTTTAATGATGTAGTTAAGTTTGTTTTTGTTAGTTTGTAAGGAAACTTTATACAGAATCGTTTGTCTGCTAATGCGGTACATATTCATTAATGACATGCAGTCCTATACTGTACCAGCAGAGGGCAGCAGATACATGGGCTATGACCGAAAATTCATAATTATATATTTACTCTTTTTTTTTTATTATTAACCTGACGCTGCCAGAACTTCTTTCTAGTGTTTTAGTAATTCAGTAAAGTTACAGACATGTACAAAAATACTGTGAATGTACTAAATATGAAATTGTGCTGTTTGTTTTGCAGTACATTTTCGGGGAGTTCAGTCCGGATGAGTTCAATCAGTTTTTCGTGTCGCCTCGCTGTTATGTCGAGGTAAAAAGATTGTTAATAAAATTTTATTAAAACTAATAAAATATGGGTATTGTGTACTATGTATATGTCTTTTCTTGTTTGTTATTTCTTTGTTTCCAGCTTCCTCCATTCAACGATAAAGTCTCCTGTATCAGTCACAATTCAGGTAAGACCCTCTGCATCCTGTACTGCATCCACTGACATGTCTGTTCTGTGAAAGCAATTAAACTTCACTTTGTTATCTTCACGATTGTTTAGCATATCGATGCCGAAACGGACCTAACACCTGGACCTGTTCTGTTGTGGTTTATGAAAAAATGTATATTTAAACCGACATCTGTGTTTTAAAGCTTGAACCTGCATCGTTCGTGCTGCACTGATCATGTACTTTTAGCATTTATATTGACGCTGATTTGTATTGATTACTCAGGAGCTTACTGCACTCTCGAAGTGCCGTACTTTACGGAAACAATGAGACTGCAGGTCTGCGGTGAGTTCTGTGGTTCTGACGCACGGCGCCTTACTCTCTAATTCTCGCTGCAGAATCTCAGCCAAATCTAAAACACCAGCGACTTTTCTCTTTGACCTTTTATCAACTTAAACCCTTTTCTTCCTCATTCCTGTCTGTTCAGTGACCTCTGAAGCTTTGCATGCTTACGATGCCAGCGGAATTCCTCTGGCTTTTAAATGCAACCGCACAGCAGTGCCTGGAGTTGCTCTAATGTAATATTTCAGATAATTGCCTTTCCCTTAACTAATCGCTCATACCGGGGTTGGACGAGAGACGTTTTGGGGTTTGCTGCCCACCTTCTAAATACTCTAACCTAAACCGATATGAGCAAACAGTATCCTTTCTTGCTTGACAATTAATGTATCTGACCTTTTTGTTTTTACCTTTTAAACCTTTAGAATGAAAATGGGGGGTGGGACGTGTCGTGATGATACGATACTATCGTGATATTCTGGTCACGATACAGTATCACAGTTATA
This sequence comes from Corydoras maculifer, assembly GCA_019802435.1. Taxonomy (NCBI): domain Eukaryota; kingdom Metazoa; phylum Chordata; class Actinopteri; order Siluriformes; family Callichthyidae; genus Corydoras; species Corydoras maculifer. The sequence goes on from JAFMOD010000434.1 coordinate 734,901, forward strand.
CAGCAGGTATTACTAGTTAAGTCTACAGGTTACATTATAGTTGAATCATATGATTATAATGAAAATGATCCATGACACATTTAATGTGAATGTTTCAGTTTAGTACTAAAAAAAAATAATCATTTCGTTTTTTTTTATTTTTATAAATAATCCTTGGCCTTCGCCAATCCTTCGCCTCTTAGCACTAGGGATTCCCGGTTCGAATCCCCATCTGGGTGGAGTTTCCATGTTCTCCCCGCGGGTTTCCTCCGGGTTCTCCGGTTTCCTCCCACAGTCCAAAAACATGGATCAAGTCAATTGAGTTCTCCAAATTGCCCCATGAAGAGTGTGTGTGTTAGTGAGTGTGTGCCCAGCGATGGATTGGCGCCCTGTCCTGGGTCTATCTGCTCAGCTCCCGAAACGTTCTCCCCTGGATGGGTATGGGAAACCCCTCCGCGACCCTAATAGAGGGCAAAGCGGGAGATAATGAATGAATAAATAATCCTTTTTTACACCCACACTAAAGAAAAGCCGTGTTGGCACCCGAAATTGTACCTAAAAAAAACTTGCGTGAAATAAGCCCAGGAATGCTTCTTACTGCTGTATAAATATGTAATTGTGACAAAAATATCACTGTTTTGATTTGATTTTACTTTTAAATCGTGTTTTTATTTCTCTCTCATCTCTAATCTGTACTAACAGTTTTTTGTAACAAATTTTGGGTGCAAGTGTAATCCATTTTCTTCTCGCTGGCCATCAGTGGCTTTGATGGTTGTTGTTAAGTTATTTAAAGGTATATTTGCTTTATGTTTTCTGATCATGTCTGCCAGCAGCTTTTGAGGCTTTTCTTGGGTTGTTGGGTCAATAATTGTTTCTTTAAAATGCCATGATTTTAAGGTCGTGGGTCTTTCTTCAGGCCCGCTCCACCTCTCTGCCCGTGTGCTCGCAGGTTCTAACTGGTTTTCTGTTTGCAGGAGAGAACTATCAGCACATCGAGTTCGGTGTGGACGAGGTGATGAGTTCGGAGCCTGTGCTTGCGAAAGACCCTTTGTACAAAGTGTCCAGCACTCTGAACCCTCAGGCTCCAGAGTTCATCCTGGGCTGCCAGTCGGTTCAGAAGGTCTTGCCCACGGCCGCGGCTCACGGCAATGTTTCACAGCACAGCGCAGAGTTCAATTCTGTACACTGCGCTGACTCTGAGCCTTTAGCCCTTGACAGTCAACCGCTATGTTCTGATGTGGATGGGGTGTCCAGTGGTTTGGGCCAAAGAGAACGCAAAAAAAAGAAAAAACGACCCCCGGGATATTACAACTATTTGGAAGGGTGTGACGGCAGCGCTGCCGTGTTGGACGGCGTTATGGAGTCTGCGCTGGTAAATGGACACTCCATGAGTACTTCAGGCCTCGGATCGGAGGACATGACCCGTGAGACCCTCCCAGACACTGATGCTATTGCTTCCACAGCTCAGCCCATCCCTCCCGCAAATCACAGAACTTGTGACAGCCCAGACGAATCTTCTTTGGACTTGACCAGCGCGGTTACATCTTTCTCGGATAGTAATGCTGTGGTTTCTTCATCTTCCTCTTCTACCTCCTCATCTCACACTGGTGGGCTGGCTGAGGTGACCAGGACTGTGGAACCCCCAGCGTTCGAGAGCCATGAACTGCAGGGCAGTGGTGGTAACAGCCCCTGCCCAGGCTCCCCACCTAATCACCAGTCTACTGCTGTAGAGGTTACTCCTTCTTCTGCTACTACTGATGAGAACGGCATGCCGGAGCTGTCGTCTCCTAACAGACTCGAGGTCACCCATGTCCAGTCGGTCATTTCTCTGGGTTTACCCCCCTCAGACTCTGAGATTCAGGCATCTTCACTTGCTCCTGCCCAAGCATCTTTGCCTAATGCCCCCAAATCCTGGGCGAGTCTCTTTCACAACTCCAAACCTTTGCCCGGAAGCCCTCAGGCTTTTGTGGAGGTGAAAAGCGCACCAACCACCGTGTCAACGGCTCCATCCACAGGTACCGAGGTGCTTGAGAGAGCGTGTGATGTACGAGAGGGTCCAGTTCCTGTTTCAGAAGATCCCATGTCCACCAAATTGGCAGGTAAGGAATCTAGAAAGCAAAAAAATTAAACTTCTTACTTCTACACTTTTCCAGTAATGGGAAAAGAGCATTTTGTCCAGATACACTGATGTTATCCAGCCCAAGTTTTTGAAGTATATAAATAATAAAAACCGTAATTACATTATAACTCATGTTATAAATTTTATACTGAAGAAAAATTTGGTGTATTACATAGTTTTTTTTACTAATTATTTCACGTTAAGACTTATATTAAACGTAAGTGTGCAGGATGCTCTGTTTGCCACGAGGTGGCAGTAAAAACGCATTATTTGTTCAAACCTGTGCAATGTGGACCGCACTCACAGATGTTGCTTCAGCTCGATTACTCTCAGCTTTTTGCTCAGTAATGAATCCTGGTTTGCTTACAGTCTGCATCCAATTTTTTAAATACCTTCATCTATAATCAGGTTTTTAAAGGCACGACATTGTGGCATGAAACGTAACACTTCAAATTTGGCACAAACAAAGCAAGCAGATTTTTTTTTCCCTTTTCAACTCACAGACTTTGGTTTGAGATTCTTTGTTCTACGATTTGCCCCCAAGTTCAGCCAAAATATCTTGTGATGACCGTATGTATTTTATTAGAAATGTTGAAATCCCACAGCTTTTTTACAGGATGATGACCGACTGCTTTCCCAAATCTTACCATCATCACATGCGTTTGGTTTCTGTATTAATAAGGTTTTTTTTTTTATACCATGTTTAAAGTTTTTCTTGGCTATAAAGCATGCATTGGCTTTACTTGTAGTCAGAGTTGTAGTCAGAGTTTTGTCACTCGCATGTCCCGTGATGTTGACGTCTGTTTTACCAGATCAACGTCACTGATGCTCAGTTACGAAAATTGGAAGGTGGGAATAATTCCCCATAGTCTTTGGGAAAACTCAAGTGCTCTTGTTTTTTGAAACCTCTCGAAGGTTCTCTCATCTGAGTTTGTAGAAATTCACCCAAAACAAAATATTTTTCCATCGACTCATCTTAAAATAGGGACAGAGCGTAAATATTTTGCAAAGCTGCCTCCTGTTTTGGTTTTTTAAATCCGTTCAGGACTGATTTGGGGTTTTATTGTGTAATTGGACTCAGAAAGAGCTGTTTTGTCTGCGTTTATGAGGGTTCGGGTCTCGGATGGACTACAATAATGGCCCTAAAAGTCATTTTGATTTATCGAGCCTTTGAGGAACTTTAAGATCATTTTTATCTTTAGAGTAAGTCTTTAACCTGAGAGTATTTACCCTTATCTTTATCTGTAATAGGGAGGGAATTGGTTGTCCAGACATGAAGAGATGTGCTGTCAAACCTGTGTCTATAGCCTTTGAACCTTTTTGCTGAATAAAAATGACTTCATTCACACCATGCTCTCAAAATAAGGTTCTTTAAAAAAAAAAAAAAAAAAAAAATTTTGAATCAGAGTGTGGGACATATTCTGTATGAGAAGGTCAAACGTATGCTCAAATAGAAGTGCAGCGTGTGTGTGTGTGTGGGGGGAGGGGGGTGTAGCTCGAACCCCGAACATGAGGAGTCTGTATTAACTTTTGGTATTAAAATATTTTGTGTTTGGTTGATGTGTATGAATGTAAGATTAAACTATCCAGATGGAAATGATGGAAACCTGCTTTTATGTGCTCGCTGCTTCAGTGTTGGAGACTGATTTATGTTTTCCCACAATGCTTTGAACTCGAGCAGAAGCTTTATCGGTGGTAATCCCATAAAAGGTTTATTTATTGGTCCCTTCAGAGTCAGGAACAGTATACATTCGAGGTGAGTACGTCTGTGGTGTCTTTTCCCTCCGTACTCCAAGGTCCCGAAGGGCCCGTGCTACACATCCCACTGTTTTCATTTCCTCATTCAAAACCTCTAAGGATTGAGTAATTAACATGTTAATAGGATATTTTGAGACCTGCCTGTGCTATAAACAGACTTATGGTTACAGCTGTTCTCGGGGGGGGTAAACGCCCGATTACACAGTGAGTGTAGGTTATGGATCCGGGTTTTGAAATGCCTGTAAGGTGTGCTCTGTTCTCGCTGTAGGTAACTTGTTTTTTTTTTTTTTTGGAGATGAAGCTGTGGTTGAATTGTGTAAGATGCTGTGAAATCTTGGCCGAGTTCCTTCCCTGACTTCGCTGGAGTTTGTAAATATGTCAGCGTGTACCTGAAAGAAGAATCTTGAACATCACTTGGCTTTATTTTGTGCCAGAAATGCTTTCTTACAGATTGTTTTGGTACATGCCCATGTGAGATTGAGTTAATGAACATCCTATTTTCTGTTGGCGTCGTTAATTCAGATCCCTACAGAATATAAAGATCACTGCTAATTTATAGTTGCGGGTCAAACTTTTAAGGTTTGTTTATTAACTCAATTGTTCGGTCCACACCGGTTTCCACTTACTGACCTATTTATTCGTTATATTCAGTAACTCTTTTCGCTCGCCGTGTTTCTCCACTACATATTTCCATCCCACCATCATTTATGTCCGATAGCTGACCTTTCCCTCTGCTGTTAATTGCCCCAATGGCTTCACATTTAAACGCTTCTGCACCTGATCAATCCTTCCCTCTGCGCTTTATCCAGCTGGCTGATTCACATGTTTGGAACGATTTACTTTCTTGACTTGCTTTTTCCCTGGATAAAATTAAGAAAAGTCTTTCGTTCAGTCTTTAATTACTAATATTTAGGCTTGGAGTTATATTTTGTGTGTCTCCACAAGGATATCCATTCACAAACAATAAACCATAGTGAACGTCTTTCCTTTAATACTTTTGCATTCAGTTCAGGAACGCAAATGTATTAAAGGGAAGTTGTATCTGAACAACTTTGCTTTGAAAACATAACGTGCTGCAACTTTTTAATCTCCTGAACGTAGTGCAAATTTAAAGTTCTGGTCTACAGTAAGTCGGGCTTTTAACTCCTCGCCCCACGTTACCATGGGAGCTGTGTGTCTGTGACGGTCTCCCTTCCTAGGCGTGGCACAGCATCTCCCTCAGTCTTTCCTCATTACTTGTATTAGTCATGTAGCGGGGACGGAGAGTGAGGAGACATTTTATTACGCCCCTTATCCTTGTAAAACCTCAGCACTTTTTTTTACCTTCATTTTGGTGTAATAAAAATTTATTTATTTATTAATTTTTTTCTCAGAACTTATCGATAATGTGAAATTGATACACAAGCCGGTGTCCTTGCAACCTAGAGGGCTGATCAACAAGGGGAACTGGTGCTATATCAATGCTGTATCCTTTTTCTTCCTGCTTTGAATTGTTAACTTGGTACGTTTTGCGTCGGGGGTGCAGTGATGTTTGTATGCTGTTCTATGTGAACCTTAACTCCAGATGTTAGACCCTGCAGGCCCTCATCGCATGTCCCCCTATGTATCACCTAATGAAGTCCATCCCCATCTTCAGTGAGACACACCGACCCTGCAGTTCCACACCCATAATGGACAACTTGTAAGTCGATTTACATTTCATAAGTTAAACCCGAAAAACTGCCCAGATTTTACCATGGAATCAAGTAGTCATCATGTTTCCTTATTTTTCCCGTCATTTCATCTTTAGCGTTCGTCTGGTGAATGAATTCAGCAACATGCCGGTTCCTTCTAAGGTTAAACAGCAAGGTAAGCCATTCCTCAGCAGCCTTTTTTTTTTTTTTTTTTTTTTTTTTTTTTGCTGCGTTCGTTTTTTTTGAATGGCATATTTGTAATATCTCTTAACGACTGGTTCTTCACAGCTGCTGGGGAGAAGATTGTGAAAGATATCAGACCCGGTTCTCCCTTTGAGCCCACGTACATCTACAGACTTCTCACCCTCATTAAATCCAGTCTTTCTGAAAAGGTAAGACATTTTTGTATCTAATTCCGCATCTAATTATCCGGGTGAATGTGAACATCCTGTGTGGATATTTTTGATTTCCGCTTCTTTCAGCAGAGAACCGCTGAGTCGGTGCACTTTTAAGTTTCCGATTTGCACGCCTCTCGTGTATTTCAGAGTTTTGTGCATGCAGAGTCAAAATACTGTAAGTTGTTGACTAATTAGTGCTTCCGCTCGTGTTCCTTGTGTCAGGGTCGACAGGAGGATGCGGAGGAGTATCTGGGTTTCACGCTGAATGGACTCCATGAGGAGATGCTGGAGCTGAAGAAGCTTATCTCTCCGCCAGAAGAAAGTATGTTCCTGTTTTAATGAAGTGTGTGCGCGCGCATGATGTGTATACAAATGTAATTTGATTATTGGGGCAGGACAGAGAAGGTTTGTGTGCCATTGGAATGTTCTACACAGTCCAAAAGAAAATGTTAATGAGTGCGTTGTATTACAAAATTGTCCCATGTGTCTGTCCTATAATGGACTTGGTGACCCATGTGTCCAGGGTATTTTCCTCGCGATTGGGGGACAGGGATGCTGGTGAACCTGATGAATAAAGTTTATTAACAAACATTTTTTAAAAAAATTTGAGTTTTGCTGTTTTTAATAGTTACCATCAACAGCTAAGCCCCTTTATTGCTTGAACCCCTCTGACATCTGTCATTGGTTCATATTCTCCCCGTTTATAATTTTTTTTTAATTAAGACACATGATCCACATTAACATGTTCAATCTGACAGTCAGTATCATGAAATTCTTCCTCGACGCCGGTTACAGTTCCAAATCTTAAAACACGACCCTTTTTCAACAGAAATGTCTACACCTAACGGGCCGGGGTCGCAGATGCTTCCCGAGGACCCCCCTGCCACAGGTGAGGAAGAAGACGGGGACAGCGAGGATGAATGGGAACAAGTGGGACCCAAGAACAAGACTTCAGTTACCCGTCAGGCGGATTTCGTCCGAACCCCCATCACCGATATATTTGGAGGGCACATCAGGTAACGAGTGTAGAATTTCCTCTGCAGATTACGCTTTCGTTTAAGTGAAATAAATGAGCTGCTGGTGCATCTGCGCTGTGTTTCTCCTCAGCTCGCTCTGTATTTAAACACCTGGCAGAACAAAAATTATGACTAATTCGACATTGTGTGCTCTGGTCCACGAATATGTTGTTCTTCCCTCCGTAGTGAAGGAGGTTGGCAGCGGCTACAGAAGAGCCGTTCTTTTTGTTGGCTTGCAGAACATTTATTTATCATGGGCAACCCCTCACACTGCATTATGCTGCCCTGGCAAAACCTCCGCAGTATGTTACCTGTGAATGTCAGATATTCTTCAGGCTTGGCTTTCGGCCCTGCTGTAATGATCTTTGGTTTACGAAAGCATAAACGTGTCCCTGTGTGTACATACTTATGTCTGTAACATGAGGTCGCTTTACTAGCAGCCTAACTTAATGATTGTAGGTCAGAGTGCAGGGGTCAGCCTCCTCACAGCATCTCTGGAGCAATAAGGGTTAACAACCTTGTGCAAGGGTCCACATTGGCAACTCTAGTGAACTTGGGGTTTGAACCCCCAACCTTCCTGTAGCAGCACACGTTGATATGTCAGTAATATGAATACTGTTGTTTAGTCCTGAGGTATTTGAATGGTTGTAATTGTGAGGCATGCCTCCTGAACTCATTATCTCAAACCTTTTTTTTTCCCCCTTATAGATCAGTGGTCTATCAGCAAAGCTCTAAGGAGTCGGCCACTCTTCAGCCGTTCTTCACTCTTCAGCTGGACATCCAATCGGAGAAGATCCGCACTGTGCAGGAGGCTCTGGAGACCATGGTGGCACGCGAGTCTGTTCAGGGCTACACAACTAAAACCAAGCAGGAGGTCTGTATCTATAAAATCTACATCACAGTGTGACGTTGTCATTCTACATGAGCTGTGATGGCTGCACCGGACTTTCTTTACGCTCGTCCACAGAACTGCACCCTTGAAACGATGCTTTACAGGCTGAAATGTCTCCTCGATTATGTACAGCAGATGGTTTCCGGCAACAGGAATCAACTTGTGTTTTAATACAGAGTTAAATTTACACTGAATTAAACACCAAGTATAAATGTAATGAGCACTATAATTTAATAAATCTTTTATCTATTTGAGTCTGTAGTGCTTCCTATTGGTTCTGTAAACAGGAAAACAGTTGTAGCAGATAAGAACCGGAGAACTGAGTTGTCCCTCGCTGTAAAGTTTCTAGATCTGCTCTGAAGTTACCTTCTCTTTGTGTATTGAATTGCATGAAGATTTAACACTTTTGCCGTTTCAGAGAGAACGTTGCAGAACACGTTCATCTTCAGGGTTCTTGCACACTACCCAGTTTAAAATCTGTTCACTCCAAACCTCCATTACAATTGTCTGCGAAAAGTCTCGAGTGAATCTGAATGAGAACATCTGCTGCACAGCTGTAGGTTTTAGCAGTTCTCGTGGTGTTCTGGACTGGTGTACGCGGGCTCTCGGTTCTGATGAGCTTTCGTTTGTCAGAGCGACCAGTTGACTTGCGATGAAATCCATTAAAGCTTTTGGCCTGTTGGTTTTTCTTTTCTGCGCAGCACTGCACGTTCTGTTTTCCAGCGTGTGTTCATGAGCGAACTGTTCTGGCTTGTATGAAAGTTGAATCGTGTCTGACTGCTCGCCTCATCACTCTTTTTTTTTTTTTTTTTTTTTTTTTTCCCCGAACGC